>JAABKJ010000755.1:36847998-36966958 GCA_011634705.1 Andricus grossulariae | reverse complement strand
AAATTAGCTTTTGTATTGAAAATTAATTGTTTTAACTCAATATATAACTACTAAGGTTGAAAATTTCATCAAAAATTCAAATGTTTGGTTGAAAATCCATGTATTTTGTTAACAATTGTCATTTTTTGGTAGGAAATTAATCTTTTTGGTTGAAAATTCATTTCTTTGGTTGAAAATTAGTTTTTTTATTGAATATTAATTCTTTTAAGTAAAACTTTACACTTTTTGTCAGATATTTTCTTATAGACATTTAATCTTTTTGGTTGAAAATTAGTTTTTTATTGAAAATTAATTTTTTTATCTCAAAATATGACTGCATATTTTGTCGAATTTTTTGTTATAGACATTTAATCCTTTTGGTAGAAATCTCATTTGCTTGGGTGAAAAGTGAAGAATTTGGGTCTCGAAACGTCGACATTTGATTGAATCCGCGAAAGTCATTTTTCACGTAAAACCAATACCTTCTCATTGAGATAAGAATGTAAAAAATTAATTCATAATGAAAAAGAAACGATTTAGAACAAAATAGTTCACTTTTCAACCAAATAAAGTAATCTTCAATAAAAAAAAATATATATTTTTCAAATAAAAAAGATGAATCTTCAACCAAAAATGGAAAAGTTACGTTTTAGATTGAAAAATAATAATTTTAATTTTAAAAAATTCACAACAAAATAGTTAAGATTTTAACCAAAGAAATGAGTGCTTTTAATTAAAATGATGAATCATCTACCAAAAACAAGAATTTTCAAGAAAATAGTTACATTTTAAACAAAAAACAAACAGTTTTTTGAACTAAAATGATGAATCATCATTCAAAAAGTTTAATTTTTAACAAACTTGTTCCAAAAATATTAATTTTGAACAAAAAAGTACATTTTCAACCATATAGTTGAGATATTTGACCAAAATAGATTAATTTTCAACCAAAAATATGAATTAAAAAAAAAGATGAATTGTGAACATAAAAAAAACTTTCGAGCAAAATTGTTGAACTTCTCACAAAATAATAACATTAAAAACCAATTATGCAATTTTGATCGACAAGATGAATTCTTAGCCAAAATAATTATAAAATAAAAAAATAAAAAATTATACGTTTGAGACTTACTTCTCATTAACACGTTTTCTTTTTATGATTCTAATTTAATTAAGGTTCTACGCTTATTTAATTAACATAATTCATATGTACGTTCCCTAAGTTTCTAAAATATTATTAAGAATTTGTGTGTGTATGTGTGTGTCTACACAAAAATTTGTTGCTGAAAATAATAACATTTTATGCACACAAAAAAAAAACAAGTTTCGTCCCCCTTAACATTAAGAATCGTTTGCAATTCCAAATATTCTTCAAAAATGTACTGTTTAACCCTTAGATTAGAGTTAAAATATAAGCCTCTAACTTTGGCACCTAAAATTTTATAGCTGATGTTTAGGGGGATACATTTTTTTTGGCATCTTTTATTATCAGCAATCAAATTTTAGGTCCCGATGCTGGGATATTTTTGCCGAATTTTAGTTTTAAGGGGGATGAAAATTTTCATGAGATCTTCCTCTGAAATATTATTATTATGTGCAATAAAATTCAAGGTTCTGACGTCAGGATGTTTTGATATTTTTTTTATATCTTAGGGGTTGGAATTGAGCATTAACGTGGGGTGAGTTGCACATACGCTATGGGGCTGAAACTATTTTACGTGTTTTTTTTGGGATAAATATGACTATTTCTCGCACCAAAAATTTCTTAGGCAAGCATTTAGGGCTAGGAACAAACTTGTTTTCAACATTTCTGTTAAATTTAATAAGTCTTTATTTTAAAGGGATAACGTTTTTTTATACTTCTTAGGACCGTTAGAGGGGGCTGACCCAGAGATGCTGGGAAACCGCTCTACTCATAATTTTATATTTTATCATTTGACTTATTTTTTTCTGGATAAAAATGCCGAAGATTTGAAGTTTTTTTCTATATAATAAATATCAAACTTCATTTGGAAGGTGGTGTGCTTTAGTTTCGTAGATAAATTTGGATGAAACTAATATTTATACACGGTTGCAATTTGGTGTATTTTGGTTAAGTCGAGTAAAACATGCTTGCTAAACTTACTTGCAATATTTTTGACATTTATATCAGCAATCATATTGTACATCATCTTAGTAAAAATATCTACAATTTTAAGCAAGCTAAGACACATAGATTTGGCTGTAGAATTATATTTATAAAAAGTTTGGAATTTTTTGGGGAAAGTGGGACATGGTGAGAAATGATATAATACCCAAAATAGATTATGCCGTTTCCTAATATCGCCAAGATTACTTTTTGATTTTGTGTCCATGTATTTGTAAGCTCATATGCCAAGCAACATATATGAAGTTATGATTCTTCTGAAAATAAACGCGTATTTTTTATGTTGTTACTCATCATATTTGTTGAATTAACTCTAAAATAACGATAAAGGCTCTTGATTCATAATATTTTGCCACTTGGAAATCCTGAAAATCTATTTTGGCCTTTTTATGAAAAGTGGACGACTTAACCCAATACTGAGGGGTACAGACCGACACACTTTTGACAGTGATAACTTGTTATTTATCGCTAAATTAAATGCTTCAACTTCAGAATGCGAAAAGGAAAAAGTTAGGCTTTATATATTTAAATCATCAATATCTAATTTTAACTCCTTCCGGTAATATATTGAGAAAATCTTAAAAAAAGGCCCCTCTTAGCCCCGTCTTACGGTATGGAAAATTATCCTTTAACAATTGCCATCGTCTGGAATCCTCTTATTGTTCAAAATGTGGAAATATTTGTTTAAATATAGAAAAAGAAGTAAGAAAAGTAGCTTTCTCCCAAGGGAGCGTCCACCTATTACGTGACACTTTGAAGGGTATGGGGGGGGGGGGGGGGGGGGAGTTCTCTGCCCTAACATCACAAAGTGTCACTTAGGAGGTGGGTCGCAAAGGTTTTGTAACACGTGACACTTCTATGATAAGAAATGAAATTTATATCCATGTCGATACACCAAAGACCAATATTATCGACAAAAAAAAATGTAGTAGTTGTATTTTCAACTAAATAGTTGAAATGTCAACAAAATAATTGAACTTTTCACAAAGTACCTGAATTTTCAACCTACAAAGATAAACTTTCAACCAAGAAGAATTATTTGCTATCAAAAGATGAATTTTTAACAAAATACATTAAATTTTAACCAAATGGTTGAATTTTAAACTAAAAAATATACGTTAAAAAAATATGGAACAGTTAAATTTGCAGTTAAAAAAACTAATTTTCAACAAAAAAAGGAATTATTGACCAGTTGAATTCAACTAAAGAAGACGACTTTTCAATAAAATACTTGAATCCTCTAGCCAGTAGATGACTTCAACAAACAAGATTCATTTTCTGCGCCAATAGACAAATTTTTAACAAAATAGTTAAGTTTCCAAGTTGAAAAGTCGAATTTTTTAGAAAATAGTTGACTTCCAAACTGCAAAAGAAGAATTTTTGAAAAGAAAATGAATTTTCAATTAAGAAAGATAAATTTTCAACTTAAAAAGATCAATGTTCAACCAAAACTGGATTCGTTAAATCTTCAGTAAAATAGTTAAATTCTTGACCAAAAAGAAGAATTTTTAACGAATAAAATTAATTTTCTACCAAAATAGAAGAATTTTAGCAAAATACAAGAATTTTGTACCAAATAGTTGAATGTTCAACTTATAAAGGCAGAATTTTCAACCAAAAATGAAATAGCTACATTTTAAGATTAAAAAAAAAAGATAATTTTGTATAAAAAAACGAATTTCCAACACAATAAATAAATTTTGAATTAACAGTTTAATTTTAAACCAAATAGTTTTATTTACGTTCTGAGTAGTTTATTTTTTCATAAAAAATGTTAATTTTCAATAAAAAAGTTCATTTTCAACCAAATAGTTTGGTTTTCTACTAAATAGCGGAATTTTTAACTAAAATGATGAATCTTCAACCAAAAAAAAAAAAATAATTTTTTACAAAGTAGCGTATGCCTAAATCAAGCAGTTGATTTTTTAACAACAAAAAAATAATTATCAACCAAACATTTAATAGCTAATATTTGAAAAAAAAAAATTTCAATTTTAAGTAAAAGAAAACTGTGGAATTTAACTAATTAAGACAAGTTTTCAATAAAATAGTTGAAACCTGAATCAAAACAGATCAATTTTCAACCAAGCAGTTGCAATTTCAATAAAAAAGGATGAAATTTCAACCAAGAAGTAATTTTCTACCAAAAAAATAGGAATTTTCAACAAAATCCATTAATTTTTAACCGAAAAAGATCAATCTTCCACGAAAAATAGAATACTTACATTTTCGGTGATGAAAATTACTTCTCAAAAAAAAAAAAAAAAAAAAAAACAATTTTTAACAAAGTAGTTTCATTTTCAACCAAAGAGAAGAATTCTCAACTAAAATAATTAAGAAAAAAAAATTGTTGATAAAAGGGTTCACCATTGAACCAAATAGTTGAATTTTCAACTAAAGAAGATAAGTTTTTAACCAAAAATGGCATAGAAAAATTTTCAGTTAAAACAATTAATTTTAATTAAAAATTAAACTAATTTACAACAAAATAGTTAAATTTTTAGCCAAAGAGATGAAGCTTAAACCAAAAAAGTACATAATTATCAAAGTAGCTTAACTTTCAACAAAGTACAGTGAAACCCGGATTTAGTTCCCCTCGATTGTGCCCTTCCGGGAATTGACGCCGCGCCGTGGGGATACGTGAGAGGCGTTTGAGGGGAGATTAGCGGTGTGCACTCAGTCGTGAAAAAACAGAGAAACAGGAGAGAGATAAAATAGGAGAGAGACAAAATAGTACCAAGACTCTGGATTTAACGTCAAGGTCACCCCCAAAACCGGCGCTAGATCTAGATTCGAGTGTAGTTGAATTTTTGACCAAAAAGATGACTTTTTAATCAAATATTTGCATTTTTAACCAAATAGTTGCCTTTTCAACAAAATAATTAAATTTTAAACCAAATAGTAGAACCCTTAAGCAAAAGATAAAAATTCGGATCCAAAAATAAAATTGTAAACTTTTCAACCAAAAAGAATTAACTTTCAACCAAAAATAGTTGGACTTTCTTATTAGGTTCTATTAATTAAGTTTAATTTCAAGTAAAAAAACAGAAACAGCGGAAATTTCTTAAAAACAGGGGGGAAAAAAAGAATTATTTAAAAAAGGAGAAAAGATTTTATGGGCGGCCTCTAGTCTGTAAAGTTGATTTGCCGTCTAAGTTAATTTTTAAATCATATTAATGTTCTTAAATGGAAAAAATGTCTAAAGAATTTCATTATAAGTTTCCATTTTCGGAGAAAAAAAGTCCCTAATTTTGTTGGCACCGGGCACTTTAAAATCCCATTTTATTAAAATGGGAAAATTATGGATTTTCGAAAAATTGAACAGCGTCCCAAATATGACCCAAAAATAAAAAAACTACATTTTTACGCATTATTGTTCTTTATAGCAATTTCCGTCGTTTTTTTCATACAAATAATTACTAAGGGATGATTTGAATATTTCCCATGACTTTTTAAACAATTTTTGATTGTTTAAACGAATGTAACTTATTTAAACAATTATTTATTCCCAAAAAATGTCAAAAATAATCGTATTTTCTTATTGAAATTTAAGAGTTTGTCATTGTTTGAAGTAGTACATGTTTTGAAAAACATTATGTAATTATTTAAACAATTACTTATTTTTTATGTTCAAAATTTCTATGAATTGACCCAGTGATGTCCAGTTTCTTCTCAAATTGGAATCCTATGCTACTTTTTGTTGAATAATTATATAATTTTGATACATATCTTTTAATTTTCAATAAATTTCTATTTTTTAAACAATTTCGATTTGTTTAAGCATTTTTTTCGATAACTTTAAAAAAATAGAATAAAATAATATACATATAATTCTTCCCCTCCCAAACTCACCCTCATCTCTAATCCTTTCCCTTACTTCCCCTACTTCCCCCATTTCCCCTCACTTCCCTTAGTTCTCATCCTATAATTTCCCCTCACTTCCCCTCCTTGAAAAAAGTACGACAGACGGACGGACATTTGGCCGAAACTAGAAATGTTTCGGTCCGGGACTACGGAAACCTAAAAATGACCAAATTAGGCAATTCGAAGCCTATTTATTATTCCCAGAGGGATCCTCAAATTTTTGAGAAAGCTTTTATATATCCAAGCTAAAAGCTTCTAAATTTTTCGAAAGTGTGAAAAAAAGCGAGCAACTAGGTTAGATTATAAATTACCGAATGCACTGATCCGCTAAGCGAGTGAATAGAGCCATTCTAATCACGTCGTTGCCACTAGTTTCCAGATGTACACTGAGCAGTGAACAGCCACCGTCAACGGCGGTTGATAAGCGACTTAACTCTCGCAATTTTCCCAACTGAATTGCCTCACCCACTGAATTAACTGACGTTTCATGAACCCCCGCTTTCAAATAAAGCTTTGCAAAACAATATGAAAGAGGCTCATTTTTACAAATTAGTTCAACTTTAAATAAAGTAGTTGATTTTTTAACCAAAAAATAATAATTCTCAACGAAACATGGAACAGTTAATATTTCAACAAAAAATATTTCAATTTTAAATAGAAAAAACAGTGGAATCAAACGAAAAAAGTCAAAATTTTCAACAAAATAGTTCAATCCTTTTTGATGAAAATTAAATCCCTAGGGATTTTTTAAAATAGAACAAAATCAGGCCAAGCCTTTTAAAATCCCTAGAAAGCTTCTATATTTTTTGAAATTCCTAGAATTATGTTCCATACCTTGAATTCTTAGGAATGAACCAAAATCTATTGAAAATCACACAAAACTTGCCGAATAAACCATATCTTATATCATATAAAAATGATCAAATTGAAGAAAAAGAGACTAGAAGGTGCAGCGATGAAATTTTAAAAATTCCAAGACAATTTCTCTTTCTGAAAAATATTTGTCACGTATTATACCATGACTGCCCAATAAGTTTGCTCAAAATCAAGGGTGTATGGATGTTCAGTCGTTAGACTCATTTGCATTCAGAAAAATCTTTGTTTCAATCAAACAAATTCTTTCTGTGATATAGGGCCAAAAAAATATTTTATTGATTGAAAAAAATATTTATTTGATTGGAACAAAACTTATTTGATTTAATCACATCATTTTTCAATTCAAACAAATTTTATTTGAAAGAAACAAATTCTAGCTTTGATACTGGACCAAAGAAACATTTTTCTAAAAGTGAGAGAAGAAAACTAGTGGCATGCAATTTGTTAAATATTACATCGAGGGATTAACTATTTTTATAATCTGGGATACAATTTATATCTCCCATAAAATCGCGTGAAATCCCTTCGAATCTTTTAAAATACCACCAAAGAATTAAAATCCATTGAAATCCTTTAAGGAACATTGAAATACGTTTGAGTCCTCTGAGATTCCTGGAAAACTCGTCAATCTTTTTAAATCCATTCAAATTTTTGAAATTCCTTAAAATCCGTAGAAATCTCTTGGAATCTTATAATTTCTTTTAAAATGGTATGAAACCTTTAAATCTGGTGAAATCCCTTGAAGTCATTTGAAATCTATTACATCCGTATAAGTCACTTCAAATTTCATTTCATTTCATTCATTCCTAAAACTTCTCTAGTAATCCGTTGGAATCCCTTGACATTTTTTGATGAAAATAAAATTCCTTGGGACTTTTTGAAATACCACAAAGTCAGATCAAGCCTTTCAAAATCCCTAGAAAGCTTGGATATTTTTTGAGATTCTTAGATTTATTTTCAATACCTTGAATTCTTTGAAATCAACCGGAATATATTAAAAATTCTTGAATGCTATTGGAATCCCTTTAAATCCCTAGAAACTCCCAGATGTTTTTTTATTCCCTGAAATCTATATAAATTCCTTATAATCTTATGGAATCTTCTATATTATTTTGAAACTCAAGTATTGTAAAATTCCGTGAAATCTTCTGAAATCTTACTAAATCATTTGAAATTCCTTAGCATTTTTTCAATTTGTTGAAATTTTCTATAATCCAAAGATATTCTTTGAAATTCCTAGATATATTTGAAATTTTGTACAAGATCTTGAAGTCTTGAATATCTTTTGAAACTACTTCGATAATTTTTAAATCTTCAAAGTCCTCTGAGACCTCTTAAAATCCCTTAAAAATTTTTGGAATCTTGTCAAATATCCTAAAATCTTGCAAATCCTTTGAGATTCATTGAAATATTTTTGAAAATTTAAAGTTCATGAAGATCCTACAAAGTCGCGTAAATCTTGCAAAATCCCTGACAATCCCTTGAAATACTTTCAAATGACGTGAATTATCTTGAAAGTTGTAATATCTCTTAAAATGTCTTCAAATATTTTAAAAAGATTGACATCCTCTGCAATCAGATGAACCTTCTTGAAGTCTCTTAAAATCCATTGAAATCTGTTGAAATCGCCGTAGATTTTTAGAAATCCCTTAAGATTTTTTCAAATGGCGGATGTTATTTTAGTCAATCAGCGAAGAAGTTTTCAAATATGTTTGAAGGCAAAGTGAAAATATATTTGCATTAGCGAGCTATTTTAGAAAATATTAGCATTAGTGAAATTTTTTGAAAAATAGTAGTAAAATACTAGCATCTTTGAAAAAAAGTGTCAATAGTGTTAGTGAGTCTGAGGCCAAAATGTTAGGGTCATGCTTTTTCAAAAATAATTACCCTTTACATTATAAATTAGTCAATGATTCTCAGAATCTTATTTAGAGCATGTCGATGTTTAGTTAAACGTAAGAAGCGAATAATTTCCGGGTCATGTTGCGAGCCACTTTGAACCCAATTGTTTGTGAGAACCTCAGCTGATCCAGTTGCTTAGACCCCTTCCAGGTACTGATGTGTGTCAAAACTGATCTGGCGTGAAACGATCAAAGGCATGTTACACGCGAGCCTGAAGATGATCTATTTCTATTTGCCAACAACACACTGCTCGCCATTGCCTTTTCCAAGTTCAGTTTTTCTCATCGGGTTTTTTTCTTTCGTTCACTTTCCTTATTCTAAACAAAAGATGTTTACTTTTGAACAAAGGCCTCCAGCAGCAGCGAGAAAGAAAAAGAAAATGATCAGAGTGGGCACTATTTTTATAATTTTCGTCTCCTGTAAGAAATACACTCTCTGCGAAACCCAGTTTTTTCACATATGATCAATTGCGGAAGTCGATGAGCATCAGTGAACGTTTTTTCAAGAAATTGATTGATTTTGAATCATATAATAAGTAGGAGGGAGAAATTTTGTGTCTAATGAAGAGAAATACAGAGATGTGTTTTATTACGAAGTCTGTCCGGAAAGTATCCAACCATATAGTGTAAAAGAAGTAAAAGTCAATTTTGGTAAATGGCGATGACATCCCTTCAAAGTAGTCTCCTTCAGAAGCCACAACCTTCTTTCAGCGATCTTTCTACTTTCAAAAGCACTCCTAAAAGTCACCCATTCGGAACAGCTAATATCTGCTTCGTGGAATTCTGTTTTATTTCCTCTACGTCTTGAAATCGTTTTCCTTTTAGAAGATACTTCAATTTGGGACACAGCTAGAAATCAGAGGGACCCTGATCAGGACTGTATGGGGGTTGTCGAAGTGGTATCAGGCCGTATTTTACCCGAAATTGCTGAATAAGCTACGATGAATGGTTAGTGCGTTGTTGTACTGAAGGACCGAGTCGCCACTTTCCAACAAATGAAGCAAAATCTTAGCTAAAAATTTCTAGAACAATAGTTTTTGGCATTCGGAGGTCTTCCTCTCTCTCTTTATCTCTCCTACAGACGATTTCCATTCATTGAAACTCGCACTCGTTCCACATTTTTAGGAGACTTGGACGTTGCGGCCCTGCCAGAGCGAGATACACTCATCACTTAAGTACGATCATTTTTAAATCGCATAAACCACTCTTTAATTTGGTTAACGCTCATAGACTCATTCCCATACACTTTCCAAATCATAACGATGGTTTACGAACATGAGTGGCCAAGTTTTTGACAAAATTGAATTGTTCGATGCGTGCCGTCATCCTGGAATGCGAGGCGTACGTGGTTAGGTGTTTACGCAACTACGTACATTAATAGACTAAATGTTTCCAGGTGCATATCATTTAGTAGGAGGCCTTACAGAAGTCCTCCCTACATAAATAAATATTTGTTTTTGACAATAGACAAACTAGGTACAAAGTTAGAGCACAAGGTCGGATACTTTCCGGACATACCTCGTATATACTTGCAGTAAATGCACGCGCGCTAAGCGCGCTTTCACGTCTCTAGGTTTTTATTTTATAACATTAAGAATATAAACAATTTAAAAATCCATTATTAAAGATATTTTTAAATAATATGCCTTACAATTTTTGAAGCAATAATTATTAATCAAAATTTTCGAATTGGAAGGACTTGAAATTGAAAAAAATATGTTGAACGATTTTGAATTGAAAATTTTCCAGTTCAAACTATTTCAGATTAAGTAATATTTTTAAAAAAGGAGAATATTTTGATTGGAATGAAAAGGAATTGAACTTGTATCATTCCTTAATAAAAGCGTTTGAAAGTAGATAATTTGAAATTGAAAGTGTTTCAAATTAAAATATGTTTTGGACAGAAGCTCTCAAAATTGAAAAACTTGGGACTAAAGTTTTGAAAATTGTTAAATTTCATTAGAAAGGAGTTAAGTTGTATATTTTCTAATTTAAATCGTTCCAAATTAAACAAATTTATTTTGAATCTCGACATTGAATGATTTCAGTTTAAAATTTCGAAAATAGGACAATTGCAAAATGTTTAAAATTAAATATTTTCAGATTAGAAGTTTGGAAATTGGATCATATAGAATTCAAGAGAATTTAAGTTGTATTATTTCTATTTAAAAGCATTCAAAATTAAATAATTAAGAACTGAAAACTTTTGAATTTGAATAATTTTAAATTCAAAACGACTGGATAGACTTTTTTACTCAAAAATGTGATTTCTGTAAATCAAAAATCACTGCCATTTTTACCGTTCAAAATTGCAGAATTTTAATTATTCCGAGAAATATTGTGAACATTTAAAGTTAAATTATTCTGAACACTTCGACAAATCATATGCGTTCTGAATAAAAACGTTCAAAATCAAAGAATTAAAACTTGAAGCGTCAAAAATTGAACAATCCCAAACTTCGTTCAAAAATTAAAGAAAAAATTTTGTTGAGCATACTGAACTTTTTGGTTGGGTCAACCAAAGGGTAAGAAATAATTAGGATGGCTTAATTAAACGGGTTTGTTGCTTCTATAGCAACCAAGAAATTTGGTTGGGATAACCAAACTTTTGTTCGGTCAACCAAACATTTTTCTCAGTGCATCGAACTTTTGTGCTTCAGTTTTAAATGTGTAAGCTCTCCCAAAAATCAATCTTACAAAAAAACAATTTGACAAAATTAACTTTCTCCCAGTTGATTTCAAAGTGTGCTTACTGAAAAAGAGATTTAAAGGAACCAATCGTTTTCACTTAGTTTCCCCTGTTTTCAATATCATTCTAATCTGAATCCTATTATTTGTCTTACTTTAAGTGAAGTTACCTTCAGAATTCAAAAACATTGAAACCAAAATTCACCCGAGACGAAAATTACTTATAAACATAAAAGCTAATAGAATATTGTCGATGAATTCTGAAATGAGTTAGTAATTTTTTATGAACTTTTTAACCTTTATAGTTAAAAGTAAATAAAATGGAATTGATAGTTTTGATTTTTTATAAGTCCCTTATTACAAATACATATTTTTTAGGGTTTCGTAGCCCTGGGTAGAAATCCTTATAGTTGCGGTTAAGTGTCCCTCTGTTCGTCGTACTTTTTTTTGATGTGGAGAAGTGAGGGGAAATGATGGGTGGAGAAGTAGGGAAGTGAGGAGAAATGAGAGGAGAGGAAGTAGTTGAAATGAGCGGTCGGGAAGTAGATGAAATGAGTGGGTGGCCAAGTAGGGGCAATAGAAGTAATTAAAGTGAGGGAAGGCAAGTGGGAGAGAACAGTAGCGAAAGGTATGGGAAGCAGTGGAGGAAGTAAGGGAAAATGAGGACAGAGGAAATCAGGGGGGATCAGGGGAGGTAAAGTAGGAGAAGTGAGGAGAAATTAGTGGAGGGGGAGGGGAAGTGAGTGGTAATAGGGGAAAGGGGAGCAGAGGAAGTGATGGGAGGGGAAGTGAGAGGCGGGTAAGTAGGAGAAGTAAGGGGATGCCTAAGATAGTGTAAGGTAGTGCAGGTAAGTATGGAAGGAGAAGGGGAGTATACGTTGGGGAAGTGAGTGTAGGGGAAAATGGAGGAAAATGAAGTTAGAGAAGGAAGGGAAAGAAAAGGTTGAAGTGCGAGAAGGGGAAGCAGGCAGAGTATGGGGGGGGGGAGTACGGGAGTGGGCGGCTTAAAGAACTTAATTAACTTTGTACACTATGACAGATTATGTATAGGATTTTCTGTTCAAAATAGATGCTTCTGGAGACAAGTACACTGGGACCCCGCTTTACCGAAACGTTTTTTGGGGGTACCCCAATGGCCTTCACGGTAAATAGGGGTTCTCCGAAATGTTCTTCTTCTCCTTGTTGCTTATGGCTTCGTATAGTGCCGAACCGTAAACTGCAATAACTTGCAAGCGCCTCTCTCTCGCCCTCTTGGACCACCTTGTCCGCTATATCAAGTTCCGGTAAAGCGGGGTCCCTATGTGATATTTTGTCTGACTTATTGTGAGGAAAAAATAATATATTAAATAAAGGAAAATCACTTATCTATGTTAAACCACTTCGTGGTTCAAGATTTAAGACTCTTGAAGTGACGTTATCTACCTTAAATAAATGACAGAAAAAGGTCGTAAGGAAGTCCAATAAAACTCGTATGAAATTTGAGAATTTTATAGAATTGCGTGAACGTACGCAAGAGGATTTCGAGGCATCTCAACGATTCGTTCTTCACTCTTAAGACCGACTCACTCATCCTTTTTATTTCTTCCTTATTTCTCTTATCTCCTCTCAAGCTGGCTGAACGAGACTTCTGACTGACAAGGGGTGGAAAATACGAGTTCCATATCCTCTACCACTCTATCTCGACTCTAGAGTCTACTCAGATTCGAATTTGACTGACCTTCTGATGTTTCACAATTAGCAAAACTCATTATAAAAAAATTTTAATTTACCGTTCATATACGCAAGTTCCTGTAATTCAATAAGGAATAATATCTCTGTTTTTATTGCAGGTATTATGCGAGTTATAACTAGCATAAGATTTTATTATTCAAACATTTTAGTTTTACTATAAATAATCCCTGATGAAGATATCTAAATTGATCTCAAAACACGTTGGTTCCCTAGTAGTATAAAAAAGATGGAGAAAGAATAAGAAAAAAGTGAGAGGTTGCTTTTGGTTAACTTTTTTCCTTTTCTTCCTCTTTTTTCCTTTTCTTATTTACTTGTCTCTAATGAGCGGAAGAGAAGGTAGTTTGGAAATCTAATTTTTGAATTGTGAATCTGTTTCATGGTTTCTTTACATAAAATTATTCATAAGAAAATAGATTTTATTTCGATCTGAGATAAAAATTTTTAAATAGAGAAACTCAACTCATGATTCGTTCTAATCTGCAGGGTTTACTTATGAATATTTCAAGAGTTCTTTTAATTCAAGCCAAATAAGTTTTACCTTACTTTCTTGAAAGAAATCTTTTTATTTAATATTTTGAGTATAAAGAATGTTTCAAATATTAGCAATTTCAGGAATGTATCATTTTTTTTAATGTTTCTTTTTCTATTTGGAAAATGTGATAATAATAATAATCTAGATAGATTGTTTCAGAATCAATAAAAAAAAAGTACGATACTTATCGTAATTTTATAGATGAACGTAAACATTTTCTCATCAAATGAATATTCATTATAAAAAAAAGAAAAAATTAGCACAAGGAAGATTGCATAATTTTCAATTAACCAATTTGAAGTTAGACACACTTTTGAAATTGAGCAATTTTAATTATAAGGACTTAAGCAGAGTGGTCGCAAAACTTCATTTCAAAATTTCCCGGCTTTTCGCTGACTGATTTTTCATTTTCCCTTAACATTAATATTTAAAGAACAAAATTATGATTCTGTAACATTTTGAATAAAGATTTTTTTATAAATGGAATAAAACAATTTAAAAAATTTAATTTATCATTCTTAGGGCTGCCTGAGCCTGAAATTACCTGAAAAAAGTGAAAAACTGGGATTTTTAAATACAAAAAGTGACCAGAAGTGTCTAATTTCTAACCCAAAAAGTGACTAACAGTGACTTACATTCTCTTGAATTAAAAAAAAACTTCAAAAGAATTCGATGAAGCTTATAAGAAGGCCAAGTGAATTTTAACGAATTCAGGATAAAATTATAAGACTTTAAAACAGTTCAAATTGAATTCAATAGAACTCAATTGAATTGGAAAGAAAATTTAAATACAGAAAATTTCATAGATTTCAGTAAAATTTGAGTGAATTCAGAGGAATTTAAGGGAAATGAGAAGAATTCGATTACATTCATCAGAATAAAAGGTCAATTTTAAACAAATGTTAGTGAATTTAAAACAATTCAAAAATATGAGCAAAATTAATTAAATTCAGTAAGTTTGAAATAAACTGAGAAAAATTCAAGCAAATTCAAAAGAATTTGTTGACATGCCTACAAATGTAAGGTTAGTTTAAGAATCTTCAGACTGAATTAAGCAAAAACTAAACAAAAATTTCAGTCCATTGAATTTACAAGGATTCAAATGAATTGAAAAAATTGAATATAATTCCAAAAATTTAAGAGAATGCAGTATAAATTAATAAGAATTCAGGATGAATTTCAAATGAATTGCAAGAAATATTCGAAAATCTTTGAAACGCTGCGAAATCCCTTACTTCTCTTGAATACATTTTTTGAAATCCATTAAAATATTATAAAATTCCTTTAAATTCTATCAAATCTGGCAATATTTCTCGAAATCCTAAAAAATTGAATTAAATACATTGGCAGCGTTTGAAATTCCTTAAAATCGATGAAATTCTCGGAAATCTGATAAAATCACTTGGAATCTTTTAAAATATTTTTAAATCGTATAGGTCTTGTACAAGCGTTTCATATTTTCCGAAACTCCATGAAATTCTTCACAACCGCATGTAAATTTTTGTTCAATCCTTTAAAATCAT
This sequence comes from Andricus grossulariae, assembly GCA_011634705.1. NCBI lineage: Eukaryota > Metazoa > Arthropoda > Insecta > Hymenoptera > Cynipidae > Andricus > Andricus grossulariae. Next base: position 36,951,718 of record JAABKJ010000755.1, on the reverse strand, counting down.
TAAAATTCTCGGAAATGCCTTGAAATTGATAAAATCTCTTAAAATGCCTTGAAAACTGTTTAAATTCCGTATAATATTTCAAATACTTTGAAATCATTTCAAAATTCCTTGTATCTTTTTGAATTTCCTCAAATTTTCCGAAATATTTTTAAATTCATTGAAACTTTTTGAAGCTCTTGACAATTCCTTAAAATATAAAAAGAAACCTACAATATTTCAAATCCTGTGGAATCGCTTGAAACTTTCGAAAGCTGTTGAAAATTCCTTGGAATTTTTAAAAATACCCTTAAGTCTTCAAGACCTTTTATAATCACTTTAAATCGTTGAAATCTATTCAAAATACACTAAAATATTTTAAATCCTTTCAATCTTTTCAAGTCCCTTGAAATTTTTAAAAACTCTTGAAAAGCTCTTGGAGTTTTTAAAAACACCCTAAAATTTGTAAAATTATTTGAAATTCCTTCAAATTATTGCTAGCAATTGAAAACTCCTTGCAAACTTTTAAAATATGCGAAAATCTTTAAAATTCTTCAAAATCTTTGGAAATACCGTGAAAAATATGAAAATCTTTGAAGTGCTATGTATTGAAATATTATGGAGTCCCGTGAAATTTCATGAAATCTGAGGTATTTCCTGAAATCTTGGAAAATTTATTAAAATACCTTGAAGGGTTTTGAAATCCCTTAAAATCAGCGAAATCCTGGAAAATCTGTTGAAATCCATTAAAATCTTTAAAAATATTCTGATAGGCCCTATAAAATCGTTCCATATTTTCTGAAATTTCAGGAAATTCTTGGAAACCTCATAAACTTGGTTTTTAATCCCTTAAAATAATTTAAATCGTTAGAAAATCCTTGAACATTTTTTAATCACTTGAAAATTCCTTAGAATCCGTTAAAATGCCCTAAAATATTTCAAATTCTTCCAAATCTTTCGCAATCAGTTGAAATCTAGTGAAATCCCTTAAAAGTTTCTAAACCACTTGAAAATTCCTTCGAAATTCCGCCGAAACTCCTACTATCTTTTGTGGGGTTGTGAAATGTACGAGAGAAGTGATTTTTGTGGTTAGAAAGAAAAAAAGCTGACCTCGGAATTCCATGTACGTGAAGTTAACGCAAGACCCACAAAATATCAAATTTTTGTTCAATGGAATCTTTTGGTCATCGTTTGGTCATGTTTGGAAACTAAATTTTGTCGTTTGGACGGAAAAGCTCAAAATCATATTGAATTTTCAAAATTGGAGTTCTAACTTCACGCTGCACAACAAATTTTAATTTTTTTCAAGCATTCTTTTACCAATCGTTCGGATATCGTCTAGTCGCGTTCGGAAATACACTTTTGACGTTTGGACGTCGAAATTGTGTGAGTTATCGAATAAAAAAGTCATTAGCACAATACTCGCCTGTGGCGCATTCTTAAGTGGTAGCGACCTTCTTTGGTCAGCCATTCTTTAAACATAGTATAGTGAGTCAGACATCCTGACAAGAATATTTGAAAAAAATCTCATTTTTAGAAGACATGCATGATTTCAGCCCTTTTTCATTCCTATGAAGCGGTGCTAAAGTTCTACTTTTCAGGGGTAAAAAGTGACTTCATACGCAAATGATATAACATTGTACATCTGTGAGCACGCATTTTTAGTATATCGGCCCACTCACCGTGAAAACTTTGGTACCAAGAATTTCAAAAATGTTTGAAAATGTTTGGATTATCTAAATCTCCGTATTTTTTCAAGATTTTTAAGATGTTCAAAATTTCTAAAATGTTCAAAATTTCTAAGATTATAAGAACAAAAAAATTTCTACATTTTATAAAATGTTCAAAATTTCTAAAATTATTCAAATTTCTAAAATTATCATAATTTCTACAATTTTCAAAAAAATTTTAATTTTTAAAATTTCTAAAATTAGCAAAATTGTTGGAATGTTCCAAATTTTTTAAATTATCAAAATGGCTAAAATATCTAAGAATTTCCAAACTTTCAAAGATTATTAAAATTGGTAAAATTATCAAAATTCCCTAAATTAATACAAAAATATGAAGTCACCTTTTATCCCTTATAAGTAGAACTTTAGCCCCGCTTTATAGGAATGGAAAAGGTCTGAAATCATGCATTCCTTCTAAAAATTTGATTTTTCGAAAAATTTCCTTGTCAGGATGTCTGACTCATCATATTATATTTAGGGGCCCGGCTGGGCAAAGAAGGTCACTACCACTTAAGAATGCGCCGCTCGCGAGTATTGTGCTAATGACTTTTTTATTTGATAACTCACACAATTTCGACGTCCAAAAGTGAGTTTTTAAACGCGACCAAACGACATCCAAACGATTGGTAAAAGAATTTGTGATAAAATTAAAATTTTGTATGCAGCGTGAAGTTAGCACTCTAATTTTGAAAATTCAATATCTTTTTGAGTTCTTCCGTCTAAAAGACAAAATTTGCTTTCCAAACATGACCAAACGATGACCACAAGATTTCATTAAACAAAAGTTGGATATTTTATGGTTGTTATGCTTACTTCATGGACATCGAAATTCCGACTTCGGATTCGGATTCAGTGCGTCAAAGTACATAAGGATACACTGTTCTAGTCCGTCCGATCAACGAATTATATTTGTGGGACTGTGAAATTCATACAGTAGCGTAAAACATTAAACATCATCAAATTCTGGTTCCATATATTATGATGTGATTATAATTTTGTCCTTTTATAATAAAGAATGACATATTTCCGTAGATCTACTTTGTATGACAAAAGTGTCGATATTATTGAACATATATAAGAACCGCTTTCGGTTTCTATCGACCGAATTACACTCCAACAAACGACCTTTTCGTTACTCAATATGAAGCTCAAAATGCTTGCGTTACGAGTTTTATATTGAATGCCAATGTCATCATCCATTTCGAATTTATTGCGATATTCAAATACTTCTGTCACCCATAACAGACAAATACCTATTTTCTCCATTTCCTTTCACTATTTTCGGATATTAGGATTCGGGATATGAAATTTTATGAATCGATCTAAACGAAATATAAGTAAATTTTTTCACTAGAAGAATCGCATAAATCACTTTTAATATTTTGTATTATATTGTAACAGACAAATACATATTTCCTCCATTTCCTTTCACTATTTCCGAATATTAGGATTCGGGATATGAAATTTTATGAATCAATTTAAACGAAATATAAGTAAATTTTGTCACTAGAAGAATCGCATAAATCACTTTTAATATTTTATATTATATTTCAATATTGATTTCTAAATTCATAATTTACCGTTACGTAGGGGAGAGTGGGGCTAAACCGACACTTTTTTTAAAGTCGTTTTTTTTAATTTGAAAAAAATTATGTTTAACAACTTATTAGGTATGGTGAAATCGAGAATTTACTTGGCTACAAAATGTTAGTTGCGATTTTGAACTACGATGCTTTACTTATCAATCATTAGAAAAAAAGTGAAGTGATGTTCAATCTGTCGAGCGAAAAATCGTGGGGCTCAGCCGACACCCCCCTGGGGCTAAGTCGACATTTGGCTATAATGTCTGAAGAAAAAAAAGGACACATTTTTTTAATTTTTATTATTGTAGCCAACTAAATTCTCCATCCAACAATACCTCATACGTTGCAGAACAAAACTTTTTTACATTCTCATCCTATAATGAGAAGGTATTAGTTTTATGTAAAATTGGACTTTGACGGTTTTCATCAAATCTTCACGTTTCGAGACCTCCTGGGTCTGAAGAAAAATTTTTTTTACAAAGTTGTCTGCCTGTCTGTATATATGTCTGTATGTATGTCTGTATGTATGTCTGTCTTGTTCAGCACGTTTTTTCACGTATGATGAATATACCTTGATTATAGTGTGGACGATGATATACAAAGGAAAAACATAATTTTTTACAAGCGTCGGAAAAAACTTTTGACCTACTCTCTCCTACTGTCTAGTAATTATTTAAATACTCATAATTTAATTAGAACTTTGAGAGAAACAGTTTTAAATTTTCTTTCTTGTCATTTATGAAATATTTCAATATCCTCGTACATTCATTTTTGATCAATTACTTTTTTGCTGATATCAATCAACTTGTTGTAACTAATGAAATTACGTTTAACTTCCCAATTCGCAGAAACTCCGTTCTTCTTTTCTCATCAATTCACTTTTTTTACATGTTCTTTTCCCTTTTTTCTTTGTCTTTTTCTGTTAGACAACTTGTTTTACGCTTTCAATTTCTAATCATTCAAATTGAATTTTAAATACACCTGTCCAGCCAGAATTAATGAAATGCTTAAGGCCATGTAATACTTATTCTGTCCCTCCCTTACCAACAATTTTTCAGCAAGCTTCTGTCCACACGAAATGAGATATCGAGTTGAGAGTTTTAAAACTTGAATAAAACACAGTGAATGTAAGACATATCTGGTCCTACAAGTTTAACATTTAAAACATATATTTTTGTGTTTTTGTAAATTATGAATATTCAGGATCTTTATAGTATTAGGATGCCTTTCATTTCATTTAAAACAAACAAAAGGATTAAACTTCAACCAAAAACAGTTGAATTTTAAACCAAATAATATAATTTTTTAGAAGGCGTTTGAGTTTTTACCAAAAAAAGATGAATTTTCAATCCGAAAGGAGGAATTTTCTGTCCAAATAGATTAATGATCAACAAACCAGTTGAATTCTCAACCAAAAGATGAGAATAAATTCCTATCAGAAGAGAGGAATTTTAAAACCAAAATGACGAATTTTCAACCAGGAAGATAATTTTCTACCCAAAATGAGATTTTTCAAGAAAATATATGACTTTGAAAAGAAATTATTTATTTTTAAACAAAAAAATAAATTCTTATCGAAATATGTGATAGTTAATATTTCTGTAAAAAAAACTTTCAATTTAAAATCAAAAGCTGTGGAAGTCAACGAAAAAAGACGAATTTTCAACAAAATAGTTGAATCCTCAACCAAAATAGATTAATTTTTAACCAAGTTGTTGCATTTTCAACCAAAAAGGATAAACTTTCAACCAAGAAGATTATTTTCTCCCAAAAAAAAAACAAACGAATTTTGAGCAAAATAGTTCAACATTCATTTAAAAAATTGATTTTTTAACAAATTAGTTCATCTTTCAACTGAGGAGTTGATTTTTTGACCAAAAAGATGACTTTTTAACAAAATAGTTGAATTTTCAACAAAATAATTGAATTTCCAACCAAATAGTACCATTTTTAACCAAACGGGATGAACTTAGAACTAAAAATATGTAATGGTAGACGTTTCAACCAAAAACAAATTAACTTTAAACCAAGAATAGTTGCACTGTTAAAAATGTTTGGGATTTTCACACAGTTTTACTATACGAATATTGTAGTTCCAAAGAATACGCGCCGTTTAGCATACAAGTACTTTACAATACCGGTTCGATTCTCCGTGCCCGCGAATGTCGATTTTTAAAACTTTCTTCTGCAACATTGCATTACATGTGTGGCAATATTCCAATTCATATATATGGCAAATATAACAATACTAGCCTTCGACAATTACAATACCACGTATTGGAACGTTACCTTACGTCTCGGAAATAAACTTCCAATATATTTAATGGAACGTCTCAACACAATTTGTTCACAGTGTGGATTTTCTTATTATTTCCTTATTATCTCAATGTTCTTTAATGAAAAATAAGATTTTAATCAAAAGTATTCTTATGACAGTATCAAATGTGGGCATCCGCATGAAAAGGACCCTTATAGCCGATTCTAGTTTAGGAGATATTTGCATTTTTCTCAGTCAGGGTCAAAATGTTTTTTTGTTCTTTTGAGTGGGAAATGGTTCTAAGAGCTGAACTAAATTTATTGACGCACTATTCATATTCCGAAAGCAAACGGAAGTGGATATATTTCTTATTTGAAGAAAAAGTATAACATGTTCGCTTATTGCACTCGCCAACTTTAGATACATTTTCCTCGAAAAGCAGTTTTTCGAATTTCCAACTTAAAAAATTCCCCGGCGACTCACTTTTTAACTTCAAGGGTTCGTCATGGGCTCAAATTGACGGAAATTCATCGAGTCATATGATCCTATACGTAACTCCATACTGACCATAAGAGATTTTTTCTTGAAGTCACGTAATATGTGGATGCCCGTGACTCAAAGAAGAATTTTCAATCTAGAAAATCAAATGGAGCGTAACGATGACTGAAGATTATACGATCGATGATTATGTACGCAAATGAAGAAATAAGTGGAGATAGTATGGGTCCGATGTAGGTAGCCACCAGGTAGCATCTTCACTAATCGAGCGGGACTCGTTCACTACCAAGAGGCTCAGGGTGGATAGACGTGTTTGGTCTCTGCTCTATTCAGGAAAAACGTCAATGAAATTCTTCAATTGGGGTCGTACCAATTTCATTGAAGGAAACCTACTCTCTTGTGATTCTCCTTCTTGTTTTTAAAAAATCATCCTTATTCGTTCTGGAATTTGGATAATCATCGTGAGTTTGTGGGGAATTTAAAAATGCAAAAGTTTATAACTGTGTGTGATCGTTGTATCGACTCTGCACTCTATTCAATAATGGAGACCTAGTTGCACATGATTGCATGCTGAACATCAAATAGAATGTTTGTGGGAATCTTCTAAACTTAAATAAAAATAAAATATGTGCCTCCTCGTAACGATCTTACACCTCATCTCATCATAAGGACCTCGTTGTTCGAGTAGACTTAAATAAAGTTAAAATATGTGCCTATTTGTTAATGACTTTGCACCTCATTTAATTATAAGGTACTCGTTGTGGGAGTAAACTTAAATAAAGAATAAATTGTGCTTTCTCGTAACGACTTTCGACCTTATTTATTTATAAGGACCTTGTTGTGCGAGTACAGTTTGAGGTTGTTAGCAAAAAAATTTATGAAGGAGCATCAAAAATCCAGTTGCTAAAATTTGAATAAAGTTAAAATTGTGAGTTCTCGTAACGACCTTGCACATTATCTCAAATATATCTTATGAGAGAGATCCATAAAGTTAAATTCAAGGCATCGCTAAAATACGCAATCATCTCTCTCCTGAGTTGAATCCACAATCTGTCGCTTTTTGTTTTTAATTAATTATGTAAATTTTACTGGTAAGAATTAGTCTTACTCAATTCTAGTTTATTTGATCGTCAAGGTTAGCTGTAAAATGGTTAGGGCTATTTTTGATGTCTTATAAATATTGGAATCAATTTATACTATTGGTTGCAATTTACTCAATTTATTGAGATAAGTTTAAAATGCAAAACTACCATTACTACAAATTAATGTAATTCTTAGTAAATTCACATATTTTTATTGAAATTAGCAGGATGCACTGAGAAATAAATTGAGAATATTAGTGAACGCAAAGTCGATCCCCGGTTAGATATAATGATAATGTTACAATATGATGTAAATTTGGAATAATATCACTTCAAAATTGTTAATTCCTAAGATCCTTGAATTTGATATCGATTAATTTTATTTAAAGTTATTGAAAGTTTGCTGTTTAAAATTGTGCAATTAAATATCTTCGTCAACTTTGAATGCTTTTAGACTTCTTGATCTTTAGTGACAAATCTATCAGCCCATAGCATAAAGATTATCACCCTATCTGAAATCGTAATCAGCTTTTCTTTCACATAAAAGGAAAATTGCTTCTACGTGATACCAAATTACGGAAGAGTGAAAAGATAATGGACATCATATTACATATTTAATATAAATAGATAGCAATTTCACGAGTAGAGTGAGCCTTTATGACAAGGGAATTGGATTTTAGTATGCTTGCAAGTGCCGATGTTCTGAACAATGTTTAATCTATTACTGGTATATTATACCCCAAACCCAAATCCAAATTCACCCTCGATCATCTTCCCATATGAAGATAATTAATGAACGATGGTTGTTTATCGTGAAAGAGGAGCTGTACTTAATACCACCCACATGTATCTATGTATTCAAGTTAAGTACAACCCCTCGCCATCTATAGCGATTCGCAGATAAGAAAAACCGGGTCACGGATGCTCAAGGAGGCCTCTCCTCGTAAACCAGAGTGGGACCGATCTACCCAATTTATTCCGAAGGTTACCATCAGGACTTCTGCGTTCTTATGCTTCACTGAATCTCAACCATTTAAACCTTTTTGTGGGTGATTAAGTACATACTCGAGTACACTTCCTAACAAGTCAAATTCACTCATGTTCGATACTTGCAGCTGTAAACAGGTAATTAATTTTTAACACTTTCGCCTTCAAACTTTTAGACTCACGCGAGATGTATACCAAATTTTTAATCTTCTAAACTATTCAAATGAAAAAAAAACTTTCTTAGAGAGCGTCGATATATTACGTGATACTCTAAAGGGGAGGGGGTCTGCCCTAATGTCATATAGGAGGGAGGTCGCAAAATTTTTGTAACACGTGACACTTCTCTGATCAAAAATTAAAATCTAAGTACGTGTTGAAATATTAAACACCAATATCATCGACGCAAAAACAATTGAGAAGGTGCATTTTCAACCAAAAAAAGCTTATTTTCAGCCAAGAGAGATGAAGTTTCAACCAAGAAAGATGACTTTTCTACCATAAAAGATGAATTTTCCATCCAAGGAGACGAATTTTCAACAAAACAATTGAATTTTTAACTAAAAAAAGATGGTTTCAACTAAATAGTTGAACTTTCAACAAAATAATTAGACTTTCAGCAAATTAGTTGAATTGTTAACCTACAAAGATGAATTTTTAACCAAGAATTGTCAACCAGTTCTTCTTTTTTTCAAGAAGAAGAACTCCCCTCCTTTCGTTTTCCGTAGCTTCTCATACTTTTCCACCCCTCGTTTCCCCCCATCACTTTCCCTACTTCCCATCGCCTCATTTTTTTCACTCTCCCTCCCCTAATTTCCCCTCACTTCCACACTTCTCATTTCCCTTCCTGCGAAAAAAGTGCAATGGATGGTCACCCGACCGAAACTATGAGAGTTTCAGCCCGGGACTACGAAACCCTTAAAAGAACAATAATTTAAAACAGATCAATTTTTAATAAAATAGTTAAACTTTCAATCAAAGAGATGAATTTCCAACTAACATAAAATAATGAATCTTCAACTAGAATAGTTGAATTTTTAGCCAACAAAATAAAACGAATTCACAACTAAAATGATTTATTTTCAAAAAGAAGTGATTTTTCAACAAAGGAGTTATTAAAAAAATACGTGTTAGGTTTAACTTCCAACTAAGTATTTCAAAAAATTTTCTACCAAAAAAGATAAAAGTTGAATCTTCAACCAAAGAAGATTAATATTCAACCAAACAGTTGCATCTTTCACAAAAAAAGATGAAATTTCTACCAAAAGAGATACACTTTTTAAACCGCAAAAATGAATTTATACAAAATAGTTGAATTTTCAAATAAATAAGATTTTAGTTGAATTTTCAACAGAACAGTTGAATTTTCAACCGAAAAATATAACTTTTTGACAAAATTGTTGAATTATTAAGGAAATTATAAAACTTTTAACTGAAAATATAATTACCAGTAGGGAAAAATTGTAAAAAGATAGAAAAAACACTACAAGGCAAATAAACTACTCACAAGAATATTATATTAGGGTGGCCACAAAACTTCATTTTCAAAATTCCCTAATTTTTCCCTGTCCATTAACAATATTCAAAGACCAGAATCTTAATCTTGTAACATTTTACCATAGAATCGATTACAAATGGAATAAATACAATATAAATTTAAAAATTTTAACCCCGAAGAGTTTTGATGTCCTAAAAACGAATCCGTTATCTAAATTTTTCCTATACATCAGGATTTCGAGGTATCCTAACCCAAAAGTGAATGAATTGTTATTTTAAAGCTTATTAAAAACATTTTAACACAAGCAGCAATTTTTTCTTCTTAAAACTGCTTGAGCCATCGTTTAGTTCTCCAATATATACCACATTAATCATTTAACTCTCACACTGAAAAACTGGCAAAGATCCGCGATCTTGAATTTTCAAATTCTGAGGTCAAATACGGAGTCAGCAAACTCAAAAACCTTTAGACCCCGAACCCTTCACCAATCGAATAACACAATTTTTTTGGGCTTTTTGCGCATTATTTGCTAGTTCTTCAGTGTAAAATTGAAATGGTTAATGTGCCATATCTCGGAGAAAAAGAATCGGTTCGGGATGATCCAGAATGAAAATGACCACTCTTTCACTTGTGGGTTAGGATATCTAGAAATCCTTTGGTATAAAAAAAATTTGGACAACGGATTCGATTCGTTTTTATGAAAACAAATGTCCTATAGGACAAAAAACAAACTAAACTTGAACTTAACTCTGTTAAGGATGAACCGAAACTCGACTTAAACTGAACAAAAAACAAATGTCCTATAGGATATTAAAATCCTTCGGGGTCACCTAGTCCAGTCTTTGTGTACAAAAAATAGTTTATTTTTGTCGGCCTATGTTATCCTTGACAGTTATTTCAAGTGCCTGCGATAGAAGTTTCCTGACTTTTAAAAGTCTTCTTTCAGAATCCCTGACGTTTCCCTGATCAATAAAATGCCTGCAATTTCCCTGATTTCCAGGTTTTCTATGACCTACGGCCACCCTAATCTATACAAAATATGTGATTATTCATAAATCTCGTGTACTACGAGAAAATTATTTTCTAAGTCTTATTCATCCTCACGTTAGCATTAAAACAATAATCAAGAGCTGAAATTATGAAATGATATTGACAGAATTCACGAGTTAAAATGACATTATACTGACGTATCAAGATGAGTGGGATGGATGCACGATTGTACGATGCATATTGAACAATATACTCGTAATGTACCTACTATATGCAGGTACCTATCCTGAAAGCACGATCTTATTATTATTTAAAAATCGCATTACGTCGTCACATGCGCTGCAATCCTTAGCAAAATCATTATACATTAAAAAATGGAGATGAGTTCATATTTTATGATCCTTGAATAGGTAATAATCTATCTTCTTTAAACGTTATCTTTGAACCTTTATTCTTATTGCTTTTTCATTAGAGAATATTAAAAAGATACAACAAAAAAAGGACTCAATTAAATGTCTAAATCTGTAATTTAGAGTGGTTCACAGTAAATTAAACTCTTCTCAATCCAGGATAGACTGAAGAAAATAATTTATAGAAAAGAGCGAACTACGCTTGCGGTTATACGCCAGCAATACTGTCTGAAGCCTCAATCCGTTTATTAAAGGAAAATTTGTTAGACTTGACTTTTCTCGACGTTTAATCTTCCACTTCTCACCACAACTTGTAAAATCCATTTAACCAATTTTATAAAAGGTTCTGAAACAGACAGTTCATTAGTTTTTAATGAAACTGATTATATAAAGCGATATAAAAACTAAAAAACTTTCGAGTTAAATTGTTCCGTTTTTTACTGATAATGTAATTGAAAAACATTTAGAGCTTTTTCTTTTAATCAGACATTTTATATGTCAGAAATAATGGGTTGCTCAAAAATCCCAATTTAGAAATTTTCTAACGTTCCCTGACTTTTACCTGACCAATTTTCCATTTTCCCTGACTGTCCTAAATTTTTCTTTCATATATAAAAACAACCTTACACCTACGAGATCAATAATTTTAATGCGAAAAACAGTTTCAATTTCAAATTGATTTTAAATTTTGAACCAAAAATAGAAGAATTAAATTTTCAGTTGGAACAATTAATTTTCAACACAGGAAGAATCTTTGATAAAAAAATGGATTCTCAACGAAAAGTGTAATAGTTTATATTTCCACCAAAAAATGTTTTAATTTTCAGTGAAAAATAGTTGAAATAAATCAAAAAGAGGAATTTTCAGTCAATGGAGAAAAATTATCCAAAATAACGAACTTTCAAGTCAAAAAAACGAATTGCCAGCAAAACATTTCAGTTTTAAACTCAAAGATATGAATTTTCCACTAAAATCATTGAACACACAACACTAAAAGATGAGTTTTCAACCAAATAAATGAAATTTCAACTAAAAAAGAAAAATTTCGATGGAAAAATTTAATAGTTACATTTTCAATTTGAAAAATTAATTTAATACTAAACAAATGAATTTTCCACCAAAAAAGATCAATTTTCAACCAAAAATAGAATAGTCAAATTTTGAGTTCGAAAAATATATTTTCAACCAAAAAAAAACGAGTATTCAACCAAACAAATTATATTCAACCAAAAGTAGAACAGTTAAATTTTCAGTAATCAAAGTTAATTTTCACCCGAATACAATAAAGTTTCAATAAAAAAGTTCAACCAAATCGAACAGATAAAATTTAAACAAAGGAGATTAATAATTTTCTACCGAAAGAAGATAAATTTTCAACACAAAAGATTAATTTTCTACCAAAAAAGACACATTTTTAACGAAGAAGATAAATTGTTGTTGATATCGCAACTACAAAAGATTTTAATTTTCAACCACAAACAGTTTAATTCAACCCCAAAAAAAAGGATTTTCAACAAAAATAATACAATTAACTTCAACTTCAGTTTATCGAAAATTTCCTGATTCTGTCAAGTTTTTCCTGATATTTCTTGACTTCCCCCGAGCAGTTTTAAATTCCCTGACCTCTAGCGTTCTATGCGCGGCAAGAATTTCAGTTTTAAAGGTTCATCATTTAATGAGACGAAAATTTCAGACACAGATATGGAAAGAAATAGATGTTAGTGAAATTTGTGTTAACAACGCAGAACTTAAATCCTGCAGAATAAAAAATTCCACATATAATCCTTACGTATATACAACTACAGTTCGTCATGTTGGTTTGATGATAAAAATTAGTAAATTGTAAAATTAAATTTTTAACCTTGAACCGTTTTTATTAAAACTGTTGACTATTTCGCTATAAAGTTAAATTCAAATTCAAATCTTGAATGCTTCTGATTTTAAATGACATTTGAAAGCTTCACTGAGAAAACTGGATTATACCGTTTATGATCTAGGATGTTAAAATATGGGACAGTCATCTAAACTTCTTAAATATCTAGACATTAAGCCTTAAAATCGGGATATTAATTTTGAGAATCCTGGATTGAAACTTAACATCTGAATAGTATTAATATAAAATTCCGTAGTACTAAACGCAAATTAAAATCATTTTATTTTGAAGACTTTACATTTGTAGCAGTTGCTTAAGTTCTTTAAACCCTCAAATTTAAAATTGTTTACCTATTAAGGTTCTAAGTTGAACAATTATTCTATTTCAGGTTTTTGAAATTTTGGATTGTACAGTTTGAACCCCTATAATTTTAAATTGCTCAATTGTTCAGACCGCTGGAAAAGGGGCTATTTGTAAAATATTTCACTAACATCTATTTATTTTCATCTCTGTATCTGAAAGTTTTGTCTCATTAAATTACGAATCTACGAAACTGAAATTTTTGCCACGCTCATAACCAAAATGTGGCCAAAATACTTTGTATCTGATCTTCCTCATGGGCAATTTTCCTGTGTAGATTTGTAAGTCGCTCAAAATTATTAGGGCAAGCGAAAGTTTGGAGAAGAACACTATCCTTGGCATTCAAAGGACGCCCTTCTTCCATTGTCAGTTCTTCATTTGTGATTCATCTTGGTTGTCTTGGGAGAGAACGGTAATTACGTCTTATTTCGGTTAGAGAAATGGTGCAAATGAATCCTGGGATTTCAAGATTGTAGGACGTAGCCCTTTATCAACTTTATGACTGATGACTTTAACTTAAAGGAATAAGACCTTCAAACAATACGCAGGAAGTGCGATGATAAATGATCAAGAGTTCTTCATCTGTGAAAACGAATTAAACATTTCATATTCTGGATTTCTCGTGTTTAACGATAACAGTTTTAGTTATAATTGTTTAAGGCAATGGGTTATTTTCTATCCTCGAAAAAATTAATTCTAAGTGTTTCTAATTTTTAATTTACTTTAAACGCTTGAATATGAAGGTACACTTCTGAAAAGGTCACCTATGAATATTGACTTGATACTTGGTTTAGGGGTTCCTTCTATATCCCAGTAAATATTCCTAGAAGTATTCTTGACGCTGATTAATAGAAATTAAGTTATGAGCATTTTTTACTTTATCCTTAAAGAAGGTTTTTTTAGTCTCGAAAAATATTGATCTGTGATAAAAAATATTGGCCACTAAAGTTTTAGATCTCATCGTGACATGTAATTTTCAAATTTTTCTTTCAAAAATATATTGAATGTTATAAAATATTAATTGCAGGGAGGACCTTGAAAAGGAAGCAGATACATTTCTATGCAAAAATAGAATAGTTACATTTTCAGTTTGAAAAAATTAGGTTATACTAACAAAATGAATTTTCAACACATTACATGGATTTTCAACTAAAAAAGATAGATTTTCAACCAAAAATAGAATAGTTTAATTTTCAGTTAGAAAAACACATTTTGAAAAACGAAAAACGAATATTCAACTGAAGAAATTAATTTTTAACCAAAAGTAGGACAGTTGAATTTTCATTTAAAAAAATGAATTTTCAACCAAATACAATAAATTTTTAACGAAATAGTTCAACCAAACTAAACAGATGGAATGTCAACAAGGAAGATTAACTTTCTACCGAAAAAATATAAATTTTCCACAAAAAATGGAATATTAGTTAAAATTTCAGTTCAATAAATTACTTTTTAACTAAAATAATTAATCTTTAACTAAAAAATTCATTTTTGACCAAATAGTTAAATTTTGCCCTCGAGAATAATTTCCTATCAGAATAAACAAATTTTTCACGAAAAAGATGAATTGTTAACCAAAGCTAGAATAGTTAAATTTTTAGTTAAAAAATCAATTGAAACAAAAATTTAACCAAACAGTTTAATTTTGAACGAAAAGATTCTTTTGCAACTAAAATGATAAATGGTAAACTAAACAAAATGAACTTTTAACATAGTAGTTTCAATTACATATAAGTTGTTTAATTTTCTACCAAAACGGATGAATTCTAAACGAAATATATAATAGTTGATGTTTCAATTAAAAAAGATTTTAATTTCTAACCACAAACAGTTTAGTTCAACCAAAAAAGGCGAATTTTCAAGAAAATAGTTGTATCCACAACAATAGATGAATTATCAACCTAAAAAGACGAATTTTCAACAAAAAGTTGCATTTCCAACCAAAAAGAATTACCAAAATTGTTGAATTTTCAACAAAATAATCAAATCAACTTCAACTTCTGTTAATCGAAAATTCCCTGACGCAGTCAAATTTTCCTTGAAATTCCTTGACATTCCGTGACCAGTTTTAAATTCCCTGACCTGTAGCAGCCCTGGAAATATATAAAATTTCCCTCCAAAAAGATTGTACACAAAGTATTTTGGAACATTTTTTGGTTCCGTTCGCAGCAAAAAATTTCAGTTTCAAAGATTCATCATTTAATGAGATGATAATTTCAGCTATAAAGATGGAAAGAAATAGTTTTTAGTGAAATCTTTTACAAATATTCCCTTTTCCAGCTGCCTGAACAATTGAACAATTTAAAATTATAGGGGTTCAAATTGTACAATCCGAAATTTTAGGAACTTGAAATAAAATAATTGTTTAGCTTAGAACCTTAATAGGTGAACCATTTTCAATTTGAGGGTTTAAAAAATGTAAGCAACTACTACAAATGTAAAGTCTTCAAAATAAAATGATTTTAAATTGCGTTTAGTACTACGGAATTTTCCATAATACTATTTAGATGTTAAGTTTTAATCCAGGATTCTCAAAATTAACATCCAGATTTTACGGCTTAATGTCCAGATATTGCAGAAGTTTAGATGGCCCTCCCATATTTTAACATCCTAGATCATAAACGGTATGATCCAGTTTTCTCAGTGAAGCTTTTAAATGTCATTAAAAATCAGAAGCATTCAAGATTTGAACTCGGATTTAACTTTATAGTGAAATGGTCGACAGTTTTAATAAAAAGGTTTCAAGATTAAAAATTTAAGTATGAAATTCAATAAAATTGACAATTACAGGAACTAATCTGTTCCGTATATTTACCCATCGATTTTAATATTGGTAAATTTAGTGTTAAAAAACAGCTGCGTCTAGTCATCCTGGAAAATTGGTGGAGTTGAAGAAGGGGATTTATTAATCCCGAAATTTTAGGGCGACTAGCCAATCATATGAGAAATACTTAACTGCTCATCTCGAATTTCGGGACGACAAGAAACTTCGTAATAAAAAAATTATAATATATCTTTTACACAACTTGTTTTGATTTCATTATTCAGAAAACGAGGTTATTTAAAATCAAACCAATTAGAATGTAACTATAAAGGCTCTTCTCTACCTTTGTGTTTAAAATCCAAATTAAAATTGTCCATGCTGAGATTTTTAAATGTAAATTATACCCAAGTCATTATGATATTTTTACAAAATGTAGAGCACATGATACGATAGTCTAATTTTTAGTCGCAGTCTCGTTAGTAATAATGTTACCATCTGTTACCGGTTCTTCAAATCCTCTCAGTTGCTCGTTATCCAATTCATTCTCCACATTCGACCGACCATCCTCTATCGCATTGTTACTTCCGCTACTAATTAATGGTTATCCAGATAAAGTTTTGGAATGCCAACCGGGTCAAATATATCTGAATGCTTTGATTTAATTAGCGCAAAACAATGTCAAACTTTTCGATCCAAACATTAATTTAGTTGAGTCGCCCTTGTACTCTTGATTGTGAGGAATCCATTTCTATACTGCAGGAATCACAGCGGTTCAGTAGTTCAATTGTAGACAAAAAAGAGGATTTTTTCGGAAAAATGGGATTAAAGGGGGATTTCATTTATTATTAAAAACTCTAGATATCATATGGGCATCTAGCGAATATTGAAGGAAAGTGCCCTCTAAGAGTAGCGCTTTTTCTTTAGCAAGTTTTCAAGTCATGTTTGTGTATGACATTTTTTTTAGCTAGCTTTAAAAAATCTGCTGAAAACTTCAGTACTTTCTGTTGATAAAAATCAATCAGAAACAAATTCAAAAAGATCAAAGATTGGAAAATAGTTGAACTAAAATTGAAAAATGCTCATGTTTGAATTTTAATAAATTTATTTTTATTAGTAGATAGATTTTGATTGATTATGCTCATCAATTTTTTTTTAATATTCTTTTCACTACAGAATCCTGAGTTTTTCAAGATATTTTTTTTTTGAGCTAGAAAGAAATAATTTGAATCACAAATTGTGTCTATTTAAAAAACCTACTTTTTCTGTTTTTGTTTACTTAGACGTTAAATTTGTTTCTAATGTAATTGTAATATCTGAAAGCTTTCAGACGTGTAAAAAATGTTTAATGTTAGTCTCAAAAACATAATAGTTTAAAAAACGCAGAAATTAAACAATTATATTTCACAGAAATAACAAAGGTATATAGTTAGCATTTTTTTATATAAGCAGTTTTCTAATATGTAAAACCAAGCCATATAACAATCAATTCCAAATTAATTATACTTCATTGAAGGGTCCTAATATAATATAATTTCGATTTCCAAAATTTCCTTTCTAGAACCACAGCAAACATTTCGGGCCTGAAATGTTGGGTAGTCCGACATAATTTGTGTAGTCGGGATTTAAAGTGTGTAGCCCGAAATTAAAAAAAGTGCAGTGGAAAATTAACTATATTTTCTAGGAAAAATTTTGGTTTAAAAGTTCATTCTTTTTGGATTGAAAACTCCACAATTTGATTGAAAATCAACTATTTTGTTGGAAATTCGTGTTTTTTGGATGAAGTCAACTGTTTTTTATTTAAAATACTATTTGCTTGAAATATCAATTATTACATGTTTCGTTGAGAATTTCTCCTTTCTGGTAGAAAATTCAACTACTTTGTAAAAAATGCATCTTTTTTGCTGAAGATTCATCGTTTTAGTTGAAAATACAGCTGCAAAATACTATGGATGTATTTATTTGTGCTTATTCTATGAGATCTTTTCTTTCTCATAGAGGGAGGTTTTTCCCTAACATAAAAAAAAAAAGCGAATGCGTTCAATATTTTTCAAGATTATGCTGCTATAATACCAAAAATCGTATTTTCAGAAAATTAAAGAGCCCATCAAAATGTTGATCGATGTGTTCTGTTACAATGAATAACTTCTTAATTCAAAGTAGTTTTATATTTTAAATGAAATCCTCATAGAAACAGAGTAACTTTCTTTTAAACTTGCTAAGTAGCTATTGATTAATTAATAATGGTCATCAAAAGTTTGTCAATTGATTAGTCCACGCCTCTCAAAGACAAAACAATTAAATTAAATGCAGTACTGTTATATTCGCAATATAAAAAATATCCTCTTATAAACAAGGTAAATAATTTTACTGAAAAATTTAAAAACAATATTGGTAGAGTCTCGAAGACGCGAACAAATATATCATATATATCACTGTTGTATTCTCAATATTAAAACAGCTTTTCACATATCACGAAGATAAACAACATATTTTTCAAATTTATAAATTAATATTTTTAGATCATAAGAGGTCATAGAAAGTTCTTTAATAATTCACTGGACGTGTTTCGAAAACGCAAAGGAACACGTGAGATACTGCACTGTAGTATCCCTAATATGAGGCAGGGTTTTTCTCATATAAACAGAATACACAAGTTTTTTCGAAACTTCGTATATCCGTAGCGGTAGGTCATAATAGATTCAACAATAGGTCGATTGATGCGTCGGTTTGAATTTTCGTTTGTTTAAATTTTTATAGAGTTGCAAATAGCGAAAAAAATGTTGATTTTTTAAATTTTTCGTTTTCATTCTCTGTGAAAATTTTTCTCAGTGGCATCGCAAATCAGGTTTCATGCACAAGAGTCGGAGGAAGAAAAAAAAATTGTTCACGTGTGAAGTTATTCGCTATGAACAAATATTTGCAACAAATAGCCTGTATGATGGATGATGTTTTTGTGAAGTATATTTATGCATCGAAATCGCTCTTTCAGAGCAACGAGGCGAGGTGTGATCATGAAAATGTGGTATCCAATAACATTTGTTAACTTTATCAACTAATAATATAAACAAATGCACGATTTGAACAGTTTTAGGCAGGAACGAACCGAATTTTCTTCGGATTGTCTTCGAATCTCATTGCCTGTGATGCCAATTGATGTATTTTTGTCATTTTATATAATTTGTTAAATTTATCAACAATTATTATTAAAAAATGCATGATTTGAACAGTTTTAGGCAGAAACTAACCGAATTTTCTTCTGATTGTCTTCAAGTCTCATTGCCTGTAATGCTCATTGATTTATTTTCTTCACGAGATATAATTCGTTGACTTCATCAGCGAATAATATAAATATGAATCAACAAATCCATGATCTGGACATCCAGATCTCTTCGGGACCTTCTATGGTGTTTAACGATGAAAAATGCGATGCAAAAAAAAAACTGTTTTCCTTTTCCGGTCAAATAACTCATCAAAGATATTACGTTATATTTGCAACCAAAAATTTACTAGTCTCGTGAAACTTTTCAAATAAAAAGAATTAACATTCAAACAAAGAGAGAGGAATGTTCAACCAAAAAAGATGTCGTTTCTATCAAAAGATTAACTTTCTATCCCAAAAGACGAAATTACAACAAAACAGTTGAATTTTTGACCAAAAAGGACAACTTTTTAAGACAATAGTTGCATTTTCAACCAAATAATAAAATTTTCAACCAAAAGAGTTCAATTCTGCACCAAAAATACAAAAGTAGACTTTTCAATTAAAAAGAATTAACTTTTAACCATAAAAGATGAATTTTCAATCAAACAAGATGACTTTTCTGCCGAAAGATGAGTTATTAATTTAAAAGGACGGATTTTCTATCCAAAAAGACGAATTTTCAACAAAACAGTTTAATTTTCAACCAAAAAATATGACTTTTGATCAAAATAGTTGAATTTGCAACAAAATAGTTTTAATCAAAATAGTTTAATTTTTAACCAAAAATATAAAAGTAGACTTTCAATTAAAAAGAATGAACTTTTAACCATAAAAGATGAATTTTCAATCAAACAAGATGACTTTTCTGTCGAAAGATGAATTGTGAATGTAAATTCAACAAAATATTTTATGTTTCGATCAAAAATATGACTTTTCATCAAAATAGTTGAATTTTCAACAAAATAATTTTATTTTTGATCAAAGTAGATGAATTTTGAACTAAAAATATAACAGTAATCTCTTAAAATACAAATAATTAATTTTAAAACAAACAAATATGACTTTTTAACAAAATAGTTGAATTTTCAACCAAATAATTAAATTTTTAACGAAAAGAGATTAATTCTGGAGCAAAAATATAAGAGTAAACTCTTTAAATGAAAAGAATTAACTCTTAACCATGAAAGATTAATTTTTTTAATAAAAAAATTACTCTTATAACGAAAGATGAATTATTAAACTACAAGGATGGATTTTATATCCAAGAAGACGAATTTCCAACAAAACAGTTGAATTTTCGACAAAAAAAGATGACTTTTTCATCAAAATAATTGAGTTTTCAACAATATAATTAAATTTTTAATCAAATAGTACAATTTTGGACCAAAAATATAATATTAAACTTTTCAAATAAAAAGAATTAATTTTAACCGCAAAAATATTACTCTTTCGTAAATTAGTATAATTTTCAACAGTTTTTAAAATCATATTTTGTATCATTTAACACCACAGAAGCTCCCAAAGACATTAATGAATTCATCTTTCAGCAGAAAAGTCATCTTGTTTGATTGCAAATTCATCTTTTATGGTTAAAAGTTAATTTTTTTAATTTTCCATTTTTTTGGTTGCAAATTTAATCATTTGGTTGAAAATTCAACTATTTTCTTAAAAAGTCATATTTTTTGTTTGAAAGTTAATTATTTTTATTTGAAAAGACTACTATTATATTTTTGTTTCAACATTCGTCTATTTTGATTGAAAATTAAACTGTTTTGTTGAAAATTGAACTATTTTGATAAAAAGTCATATTTTCTTGTCAAAAATTCAACTGTTTTGTTGACAATTCGCTTTTTGGATGGAAAATCCGTCCATTTATATTAATAATTCATCTTCCGACAGAAAAGTCATCTTGTTTGATTGAATATGTATCTTTTATGGGTAAAAGTTAATTATTTTTAATTGAAAAGTATACTTCTATATTTTTGATTCAAAATGCATCTCCTTTTGGTTAACAATTAAACTATTTTGATTAAAAATTTAACTTTTTTGTTGAAAATTCGTTTTTTTGGATAGAAAATCCGTCCTTTTACATTAATAATTCATCTTTCGGCAGAAAAGTCATCTTGTTTGTTCGAAAATTCATCTTTTATGGTTAGAAGTTAATTCTTTTTAATTGAAAAGTCTACTTTTATATTTTTGGTGTAGAATTGAACTCTTTTGGTTCAAAATTCTATTATTTGGTTAAAAATGCAACTATTGTCTTAAAAAGTTGTCCTTTTTGGTCGAACATTCAACTAATTTTTGGAACTTTCGTCTTTTGTGATAGAAAGTTAATCTTTTGATAGAAACGTCATCTTTTTTGGTTGAACATTCGTCTCTCTTTGTTTGAATGTTAATTCTTTTTATTTGAAAAGTTTCACGAGACTAGTACATTTTTGGTTGCAAATATAACGTAATATCTTTGATGAGTTATTTGACCGAAAAAGGAAAACATTTTTTTTTCCTTACATTTTGCATCGTTAAACACCATAGAAGGTCCCGTAGAGATCTTGTGATATTCAATAAATAAGAATAAGTTTTTGATATTTCAGTAAACTGATTTTTAATTGGTATGTCTGGTTCAAATCTTTAGCCAAAGGCAAATGTTGAATTTAAACAAAAATAATAATCAGGTACCTTCTCTTTTGGAAATGAGTTTCGAATTTTATAGGTAAATATAATTTAATATAGAGTTTTCAACAAAAATTTTGCTGCAGCCACTCAGCTTAATTTTTTTTTCTAACACATTTTTCTTGCATAGTTATTTGCCAAAGTTTAATGAATGAAAAATAAAAACTAAATTACCAGAAAAATGTTCTAAAAATGGGGTTGTCAAATACGAAAGTTCTATAAAACATGAAATTAATTTTTCCCTTACAATATTAATTCAAGTACATATTGATCCATAGAAGCTTCAGCAGATCCAAGTGCTAGATTTAAACGCATTGCCGATTTTTAATATAGTACTCCTAAATTATAACCTCGAACTAAATTAAAAACTGTAGGACTATCATCCAAACACTCTTGGGCCTGTAACCACTTTTAAAATACAATACAAAATTTTACTTATTTAACTTTCTCGATGTGACAACCGTTCCAACACTTGACTCTTCTCTTAACCCAACTTTTGTGTTTGCGAATTATGATTTCGAATTTCCATTCGGCTATCATTGTGTGTCACACTGTTTTATCTCGCGAGTAGCTTAGTCACGTGACTAGACTGGATTGGACTTACGACCTTACGCAAAATGCAAGTAGGCCGTTCTTGCACCCAACCGCTCAATTAATGTGACGAAGACATAGATACAGTCGAACCTGGATTTAGCGCTGGTTTTGGGGCTGACCTTAACGTTAAATCCAGAGACTCGGAACTATTTTGTCTCTCCCCTCTTTTATCTCTCTTCTGTTTCTCTCTCCGTTTTGTCACGCCTGAACGCACACCGCACATCCCCCCGCAAATGCCTCTCACGAATCCCCACGGCGCAGCGTCAATTCTCGGAAGGGCAAAATCCAGGAGAGCTAAATGCAGGTTTCACTGTAGTATGTTTCAGGAAGAGAAAGAATGAAGTAAAGTATGGATGGAAGATAAATGGGAAAATGGTGGAGGAATTTTGTTATTTAGGATTCTGGTTCGAAGCGGGTGGACTGGAAGATGAGAGTATGGCTGTTTGATTCACCGGTATGTTCAGTGATATGTTATGGAGTGGAAATTTGGGGATAGAAGGAGTACAAAAAAGTAGAAAACACACCAGAGAGATTTCTGAAATGGGTTATGGGAGTGAGCTGGAACTGCCCAGGTTATATGTTGAAAAAAGAAACAGGGAGAGAGAAATTGGTGATAAGGCAGAGGAAAAGGGTCTGGAATTTCGAAGAGAAACTTAAGAGTGGTAAGGGTAGCAAAGTTGCACAAGTAAACGTCGCTAAGTCCTACATTCACGACGCCGAGCGAAAGAATTAAAGCATCATAGTTTTTCAGCAGCTGGACCAATGGAAGTAAAATTTCTCAGGAAACTTATGTGGACCTAGTGAACATTTCATCCGCTAGAAGTTTATTTTACCTGAAAGTTACGTCGATAGACTTTGCGATTGAAAATATTCAAACGATGTTTATAAAACTGTTCAGAAGAAAATTATTAACTTTTCTAAATACGAATAAATGTTAATTTTGATTCTACTTACACGCTAATAATAGGTTAATGAATAACTCCTGGAATTTTAGAGTGAAAAAAATCAAAAAACTCTGGGATTTAGAGCGAGTTGAAGTGAAAAAACACTGAAAATCATCGTTTTTCAAAAAATGTGTTTTTTGTATTTATTTTGTAAACAAGAGAAGTGGCAGCTTTTTACAAAAGGAAAAAATATGCGCAATAAAATTTACTATGAGGATATATGTTTTAAAAATAAAAATTTTAATTTTTAAAAAAAGTTGCTAAGGGGCCAACCGAATGGTGCACAAAAATTGTATACCCCCTTATTGCATGCGGCGGTACAATTATTCCCTCCAAAACTTAAATGAAGAATCCCAAAAACTGTATGATTGTCACAGTTGCGTAATATTACATACACGACACTTATTCGAACTGCAAGTGACATTCTAGAGCTGAAAAAAGTTTCAGGAAACTTTTTGCATGTTATTGAAGATCACGATCAGTCTTTTCGTCAGTATGAAAGATAGGAAAAAGAAGAAGTTTTGTGTATGGAAAAGGATTTTGTGTCTCTTTGTGAATCTCTACTTTCTTGAACTAAACCACTGAAATTGTCACTTGTTGAATCAGTATTTTGAGTTATTACTTGTGAAACAGTGATTTTCCGTAGTTGCTTTTAAAATGTTATAAGATTTCGTCGGGCTTCTGTTGATCCTTTTTTGAGTTCGCTTGAAATTGCTAATCCCACTTTTCCCAACTACTTCAGTTCAACAGCTCCAACAGCTTCCTGAAAGTAGAAAGAGTCGATAGGTATAATTTTTGCATCGTTGAAGAACGGAATGCATTAGCTGCGAACGCTTGTACATTATTATTGTTAATAATACAGAATATAAAAAGCTTGTGAAAGTTCTATATCTTTACATGCCAATTTTTTTGTTCATCAGGCACCATTTTATTACAATTTAAGAAGGGGTGTTGCCATACTTCATTAAATTAAATTTTCATTAAGTTTCGATTTATACGAGGTTTTTGCAGCCAAGATGCACGGACTGTGGACGCTCTAACTTTTTTGCCACAGGTTGTGATAGTTTCAACTTTTTTACATCAAAAATTTTACTATTCATAAGCATTGGAAAAGGAAGGTGGGGAGACAGCCCAAAATTGGTTAAACTTAGTTTATGGACGCCCCCTAAGGTAGGAATTGGACAAGTGTTACACGGTCTTAATCTTATTTTTATTTTATTATGTTAAATTATTATCAGAACCGTATCGAAATACATGACTTTTTTACACCATTTTTTCAAATAATTGCAAAGAAAGAAATTGAATTGGAAAAACCTGATAAAGTTGAAAAGGGAACAAATATAATGATTTCAGATAAAGTTCCAAATCGAAGAAAAGAATTTTTGGAGATCCTCTTAGACCTACTAGATAAACAGAAATTATCTAATCAAGACATTTGTGCCCATCCGCACAAACTGATTTTCTCGCGACAAATCCGAAAAGTATACTTTTCAAAGATTAAACAATTATTTAAACTTATTAGAAAAACTTTGCTTGTTTAACTATATCAAGTTTGTAGTGCTCTTCTAATTACATAAGGAAAAATTGAACCATTGTAAACATTAAGCGCAATTTTTCAATTCGTGAAAATATAAAAATTTCAAACTGAAACTGATTGTGTTTCCGGCCGTAGAAGAGCTTAAAATAGGTTGAATAGCGTTTCATTTGTTGAAGTTTTTTCTTTAAATGAATATATAATTATTTATCAAAATAATAATTTTATTTCCAGGAGGCTACGCATTGCCGGAAGGTTTTTGCCGGCTTTCTGATTTATAGGAAAGATTCATAGCGACGAAAAATACTGGCCTCACTCAGAGAAAAAGTTGTATTGGAACAAAAGCATGGTCCTCTCGCCTGTTTTGTTTTGTATGAGATAAATATTTTTTTTACACAAACTGAATTATTTGTCTGCAAGAGTAGGTGAACTTGGTAGCTCAAGGAAAATTTTTTCTGCAAAAGGATTCATGTTGAGACAAATGAAAATCCTCTCAACCCTAAATTTAAGAGGAAATTTCATTTAAGTCAAGAAACATCCCTTTGTCACAAGAGGACATTTCTCTGAGTGCTGATGCACTGAAATGTTATCCTGATAGAATCCTCACTGAAGAAGTCACAAAACGGAATCCAAATTGTTATATGCCCTTTGGTAGTGGACCAAGAAACTGAATAGGTTATTATTTTAATAAAATTTAGGGGCAAATTAACTTTTTGAATCAGGGTAATATTTAACTAATAAAATATGCTTTTTCCTTTGTGTTTAGCTTCTACATATGCCATGATTGAGATAAAGATGGTTGTAACCAGAATTCTTCTTGAATATATATTATCAAAAAGAAACACATCCAAACCATCATAAAAATTGAACAGAAGGTGAACTTTTTTTCTCATCCTGTTGAGCCACTTTCGATAGAAATTGTAAAAACATTACATAATACATCTAATAGCCAAATTTTATAATCTTGAATGAAAAACGTTTACCTTTGCACTGAGGATGCATGAATGAAACTTTAGTAAAAACATGTCTCTTAGATCCCAGTTTTTCTATGCATCATAATATTCTGAATTTTGCACGTAAATAAGTACAGTTGAATATTAAATTGATCAAAGCTATGTAAGTTTGAAGGTACACATTCTCATTGTGACACTCACGCTTCGCGCTCGATATTTGACAGACATTTGTAAATATATATTTATTTTGTATAAACTACATTAAAATTAAAAGGCTACAATATTCCTTCTTCAAACTTTCTTCTGGACCTCACGTTGTTATGCTGAAAATAGCAATTTTTTTAATAGTAACTTTTAGGAATAAGACAAAAATTCTAACAAGTCTTTGCTCATACTTCTTACGTAGCTCACTTCTTCTGACTTAATAATGGAAATTGCGATTATTGCCTATCAATTTCAATGCATAAACTAAAAACGACGAGTTCTTACAAGAAATGGTTTAAATAAGTTGTGTAGGACTTTTCAATAGCTAGCATTCTTTCTCTAATTGTCTCCGCATTTGGCGTCGTTTACCTCAAAATTGAAATTTCCTATTTTTTTCAGTCCTTTTGTTAAATAAAACTAAAATGATAAGTCTCATCAAAAAATGGCGCGAAGACATTTTTCAAGACGTTATAAAGGCTATAATTCCTTCCAAAAATTTTTCAACGTACTTCGCGTCGTTTGACTTGAAATTATAATAAAAATGCAATTGAAATTTGAATTTAATGAGAGAAAACAAGCCTGCGACTTTGTTTTGTACTTCGTCAGAACATTTCTAAAATCTGATTTTTTATGAACATTATATCTCAGTCCGGAACTGCTAATTTACTGGACAATAAAAAATAACCCAGGCGAAAAAGTTATACATTGTGGGAAATGATATGTATGATTTTCATTTGTTCTATAGAAAGAATGTAAAAGACATGCGCAATCCACTTTTAATACGGAGAAATTCAAGTCATTCGAAGTAATCCTAGTATTACGAAGTAATCCACTTGTAAATCGGAGTAATCCACTTGTAAAGGGGAGTTATCCACTTGTAAGCCGAAGTAAACCAGTTCCAATTCAGCGTAATCCACTTGTAATGCGGAATAATTTCATTTAATCATAGTTCCTAGTACGAAAGGTACCGGTGCTGTGTGCTTTATAATGAAGATTCATCGCGAAGAAGAATACTGGCCTGATCCTCTAAAATTTGATCCAGTTAGATTTCTTCCTGAAGAAGTCGCGAAACGGAATCGAAACTGTTATATGCCCTTTAGTAGTGGACCAAGAAACTGTATAGGTTTATATTGTTTTAAAATTAAAGAGAAAAAATTCATTTTTTATATCAGGCTAATTATTCCTTAATATTCCTTTTCTAAATCATCATCAATCATTTCGAGCAAAAATTCTGCATCAGGAACAATTTCTGAAGCAGCATTTACTGCAGTTCATCGACATTACGTTTGTGGTATCTCAGCATAATCTCCGAATGTGATTCTGATGTATCTGGATCTTCTAAGACTTCGTACATACCACCTGCGACACTAATAAGAAAATGAAAAGCAAAGATACCTTCAAGTGAAGACCTTATCATTCTATTAGAGCGCACGAGAGTCAGTGAGGGAAACGCAGTTCATATTGCAACTGGCGCAAACCAAGGTGGTTCTCGGGCACCAATTAGGAGACAGCGTGTGCTTTCACGTCAGAAGGTGACCGAATATATTAAAAAATCATTCGTAACTGACGTTCCTTCGAATATTTACTGAGATGGAAAATTGTTACCAGCTTTGGCTTAAAATACGAGAAAAATGGCAAGTTAGCAATTTAAGATGTGTTCTAAAAAAATGGTAATATCAAATAACTATGATTGTTATCAAACGGAAAAATCACATTTTTCATTTTTGATGATAATTTAATGTAGTCTTGTTTTATATAATAAACTAAGAAGGTTGCTGTGCGTATTGTTGCGACTCGTACAACTCCGTTTCGCATAGGATGCATTTCGATGATGCGAGCAAGATTCTATTTCATCGGAAGTAGGTTGTCTTCTTTCACGATTACAAATCGTCTAATGTTGAGGTCTCCTTGATTGGTAGCTGAATGCCACTAGCTGCCAGAGATTAATTCATTGAGATACTCCGTGTGCCACCTTTTCCAAAAATTTTGCCGCATCTGCTGGACGACTTGCCAGCAACTTAGCCTGTTGGCTGGCATGTGACGTGGATCGTATTCAGGTAAGCCAGTCATAGAAATAAACATAAGAAAATGTGCTGGAGACAAAGGAAGTAAATCGTTGGGACCAGATGAAAGTAGAGTCAAAGAGCGAGAGTTAAGGATGGCTTCTTCTTCCATGACGTACGTGTAAAGTAGTTTATACGTCAAAAGAGAGTTTCCTGCTATTATTGTAAAATGAGGCCTAAATTATTTGACTCCGGCTTTCCAAAGACCCCCAAAGTAAGGTGCTTAGAGAGGTATGAAATGCCAGGTGACTTCTTTCTTTGAAAGATACTGCTTAATTCTTTCGCTCTCCTCCAGTCAGCTTACTTGTCAGTCTTATTTTCTCAGTTCGTTTTCGAGTCTACGAAATTATTTCCGTTATCTAAATGCATCGAAGAAGCGAGTCCTCCATGAGCGAAAAAACATTTTGAGCAAGCGAGGAAGGCTTCCGATGGTAGATCGTTAGCGAGTTCCAAATCAACTGCCTTTGTAGCGAGATATACGAAATCGATATATGTGTCTTTATTTTAGTACGAT
Source organism: Andricus grossulariae (assembly GCA_011634705.1). Lineage (NCBI taxonomy): Eukaryota > Metazoa > Arthropoda > Insecta > Hymenoptera > Cynipidae > Andricus > Andricus grossulariae. Next base: position 36,923,035 of record JAABKJ010000755.1, on the reverse strand, counting down.
TTCTATGACGATGCTCCTTTGTGAATAGAGGTCCGCAATAATCAACACCCACATGAAACAAATACCAAATGAACGTTGCTCGCTTCTATGGTAAGTCGGTTATCGGATGCAAATGGATTAGTAACGCCTATATTGTTTCTGAGGGATCTACAGAGAGGTAAGCATCAGCCGCTTTCTTCGCAAATTCGTGACATAATGCAGGACAATTCGGTCCCCTTTCTTAGATTGAATATACCTCATTCTGAATCAACAAGTCGTCGACATAAAAATCGCTTAACAAAATAATAGCTGCAAGAGAAAAAGATTCTTGCTCATCGTCTGCGAGTCGATGCAAAGTTCGAATTGCGAGAAACAGAGCGCATGACGTGCCGAATGTGACCGTGTTTAAAGTGTAGATTTTAATCAATTTATCGGGTTCGTTTCGCGATGAAATCTTTAGATGAAAACTGTCTTCCGGGAGAACCCTAATTTGTCGATACATCTGCTGAATATCAGCAGTAAGTGCGACTGAAAAGGATCTAAAACGGGTAACGATAGAAAAAATATCTTCTTGTATGGTGAGTTCTACTAAGCAAGTGTCATTTAAAGAGACCTTGGCTGTAGTTTCAGTGAAATTATTATACACAACCCTTGTTTTAGTTATAATGCTATCAGTCTTTAGTACAACGTAGTGAGGAAGATGATAACCAGACCATGAAAGGTCCTATCCATTAACAAGAGATATATGACTTTCATTGAAATAACCGTCAATACAGTCTGTATACTGAGATTTGAGTTCGAGATTTCTTACGAATCTTTTTCCAAGCGCACAAAATTGTTGGGAAGTTACATTTTGAGAGTCTCCAAGTAATTCTTCTTTATCATTAAACGGTAACCTAACGACTTATCGACTGGTCTCATTGCGCTCAGTCGTGTTTTTGTCATGTAATTTTACGGCTGGCTATTCGTCTGAAAGTATTTCTGAGAAATTTCCTTCTCCGAATTCTCACAACATGGATAAATCCTGAAATTTAATCAAATTACAAGACACATGCGATTGTAGTTCCAATAGAGATTTAGGTACTTGAGGACCGACATACCGTCTTGCAAAGATCCAGCCAAGATCAGTTTCTTGAAAGAGTGTCGATTGTCCCCTGACCTTAATTTGACCAGAGCGCATAAGATTTTAAACATGTTTGGCACCTACTAGAACGTCATTCTCTAATGGTTCACAAAATTCCAGAACTGTTGAAAAGATCTGGTCCGGAATTCTTATAGAGTTTTCATCAATAGAAATCGTGGGCATCAACTCGGAAATTCCTTGGAAAACTAAAAATGAGAGGACCCGTGCTGTGTAAAATATCAGCTATCGCTGTCCCGACAATTATCTGGCTTTAGGTTGGAGGCTGAAAACTTTCGCAAACAGTAGTAATGCTTTTTGAAGGAGATTCTTTCGCGTTTGAGTCTTCTTTACGAGGTTTTCTCGACTAAAATGTAAGAGTGTATTGAGGTGTCAACACTTCTGGCATGAGCCTCTTCGACAATCTATTGTACGATGATATGTAAGAAGACAATTACGACAAATCGATGCCTTGCGAACGATATCATAGCGTTCATGCGGAGTCAGAACTTTGAATTGTTTCCACGCATAAAGATGCTGCGTACGTTCACGAAGTATACATTAGATTAATCTACTGGTTGACCGAGAGCTCTGAGAGCCCTGATTTCCTTCTGCACTAGATCCAACAATGCGCGCACGGAGAATTCCTTTGACATATAAGGATTTTTGAATAAAGCTTGAACGTGACTTTCGACTATAAATTTGCGATTTGCTGCTTCGTCTTTCAGGCAGGCTTTGAGATAATGGAATTTTGAAATGAGAGAAATAGCAGGGTTATCGTAACACTTGAATTTGAAAGAATCGCAGAACGTGAGCCACAAGTCAAAGCTCCTATGAAAGGTAGGTGCCAGAAGCTTTTGGAGTGAAAACCTAGCCGGAAAGTTGGCAACCAGAAAGCCGACAACCAGCACCGATGCTCAAAAGAGAAAGAGGGGCTCAGAGGACACCTCACCGAAGAGGGCGAGCTAAGCATATAAAGAGGCACAAGACAGAGCAGCAGCCGGCGAACAGGGAGTCGTCGGGGACTGGACTGACAGCTGCACAGAAGATTAACCCCCTGACGGTGGTGGTGGCGAACACGAGCTACCTACACTCACTACTCACTGCAAAGCAGTTTGAGCTGTTGAGGGAGGCTATCTGGAGGGCGCTCAAAAGAGTGTCCTCGGATCAGTGGCCAAAATTCGAAACCTCCTTCTGCAAGGGAGGAGTCTTCGTATTCGTCAAATCCACTCAAGCGACTAACGCTTAGCTACTTAATACGATGACTGAGACAAGGCTCTGGGAAGGCGCAGACCTAAAAATAGGTGGGGTCGAATTGCTCAAAAGGATGGTGAGGGCTACGGCGTGATTTCCAGGTGAACTGAAGACCCGTATGTGGTTCTTCAGCGGTTGGAGGGATTAAACTCTTCACTGAGGACAGCGTCCTGGCGAATTGTCAGGCACGACAGGCCTCGGTGCTAGGGTGGCAACGTTGTGTTCCCTCATTCCTTCGGTAAAGAAGGGAGACAGCGGCTAATTGGATAAAGTTTTCTCACAATACAGGACCGCACTTGGTCGCGTCCAAAACTCGCTGCGCTTCGAGGAGCCTGGGCAAGTCCAGAACACAGTGACATTCTTGAATGTCCGACGAGTGTGTATAACTGGAAGGGTTTGAACGGAAGTCGTCCGACCGTTACCAATCAAAGGTTAGCAAAGGAATCTGCTTAACACTGGAAGTGGTACCTTGTGCCACGATGCTGTGCAAGACCGCTCTTAATTGCGTCCAAAACTCGTTGTGTTTCCGTTGTGAGGATTCACTCAAGAGATAATGGTAATGGCGCTTCGCGAGAGTTGGCGATAAATGAATATAAAGATCCATGAGCTACAAGTATAGCGTTGATTGAGGATAGGGATATGAGCAAATCCATGCCTAGGCCAAGGTCTATGTGTAGATTGATTCTGCAAATAGAGAAGTAGCCCTGGTGCAGCCCATGCGACCAGTGAGATACTGGCAGAGGTTTACGTTAGTGTGCCTCGATCGTCACCAGTCACAGGTTAATGGAGGACTCCATTTGACACTGGGAGAAGCAATTCGCAAAGCCGACCAATGAAGAAAGACCAGTAACTGGGAGAAAAGCATGAAGGTGATCTTTGCATCTACAGCGGAGTGGCTCCTTTCCCTATCCTTTTCATCTCCTTCCTCCCTATCCCTTTGGGCAAGGAAAAACTAGGAACAGGTCCTCCGCGAGGTCCCTGCTGTTAACACTTCCAAGTTCATTCGTGGACCTGTAAGTGGCTAATCTGCTCCCCTCAGGTGAGGCGTCTTGGTCTTCTTAGCTCGGTCTGATTCCGAATTGAAACCTATATCACGATTCGTTGTGAAATCTGCGAGTGGTTTTTTTATAACCGTTTTCTTGTAAGTGGCAGGCTATTGGTAGGGCGTCCCCCGAGGAGGGGGAGAGCTGATAGGCCGATATGTTCGACAAAAGCTTCTAATCGTACAGATTAGCGCATGAGTTACTGGCCAAGGACAGGAGGAGCCTATCGGGATGCAGGAAGACCGGGAGCAGACCTAAATGACTGCTCCTTGCCTGACCATTACCCAAATTGACTTGCATCACAGCAATGGCGCCTCTGCGGTTCTCTATAGGGGCATGGCGGCGAGGAACGCAGCTATCTTGCCAATTCAGGAACCTTGGTTAGTTTGAGATGCAATGCTAATTCCCAACATGTTTTGTGGGGCAGCATGGACATTATCTCAAGAGGTAATGATCTATTCGAGTACCTAATCTCTACTGATTTAGATCATTCTTAATATGGGAATTACCCGGACGTTTCGTAACTCGACCAGGCAGAAGGTCATCGACATCACTGTCTGTACCGCTGGTTTTAGAAACATTGTCAAGAAGTAGAGAGTATCAGACAAACCCAATTTCTCATATAACGCACAGATAAAGTTCAAATTGCCATCATTTGTACCTGCGCGCCCTTTATTTACCAGAAATCCAAGAACAACGGACTGAGAAAAGTTTTACACGGAACTAAGGAGTGCACTGTCAGAGGTGCCCAGGTCAATTAGAGACGTGGACAGCGTGGAGATGGCAGCCAAGATTTTCGCGAAGGCCACCAAATATTCTTATGAAAGTAATTGTCGACCAACAAGAGTCCGAAAGGCTGAAGAGACACATTGGCGGTACGGGAAATTAGAAGAGCTTCGCAGGGAAATCAGAGAGAGCTTTTGACGTGTCATTACTGGCAAAACGGATGAATTATGGAGCTCCTTTACGACGATGAGGGATGAATACAGGGATGTAATACGTAAGACGAAGCAAGAAAGCCGAAATCAACATTTGCACAGAAATCGAGGGGGAGCAGAGGCAGCTAGACTGGAAAAGCTGCTTTCTAGAATCCCGGATGCTATTTTTGGTACCCTAAAATTGCCCGGCGGAAGATACTCAGCGACGGATGAGGAGCCCTTCGCTCACCTGATCAAGGCACATTTTTCTGGCTTCATAAGGTCTGGTCCGGATGGCATATATCTAGTCCTCTTACAGAGGGCGAAAGAGGTCATCATAGGACCACTCGTCAGCCTTGCTAGGACTAAGCTGACGCTGGGTTATGTTTCGACAGCATGGGGTGGTGCAAGTGTTGTCTTCGTTCCGAAACCAGGCAGTATCAGTGATACCTCATTCAAGGATTTCCGTCCCAGCAGCCTTACATCTTTCCTACTAAACACAGAGGAAAGACTTGTGGATAGATATACCCTCGGCATGGTCATATCAAGTAGGCCATTTCGCGAGGAGCAACCCGCCTATAGAGCTGGTCACTTGACCAAGACGGCTCTAAGCGGAGCAGTGAACCTAATCGAAGGATAACTGAAGCAGAAATTTCTGGCGATTGAAACCTTTATGGATATCGAAGGAGCCTTGAATTACACCTCCAGAGAGGTGATCTGGGCGGCCATGATTGCACATGGTGTGCCTATAGCAGTCGTGGAACGGACCTGTTACATGTTGGCCAACAGGAACTTAACAACGACGAAGGGTATTGCCACTTTATGTGAAACCGTTAACTCGGGATGTCCACAGGAAGGTGATTTATCGCCCCAGCTGTGGTGTAATAGTGCGCCTCCAGCATCTGGATGTGCTCTTCGGAGTAGTGCAGCAAGCACTGGGGATAGTGTATTCTTTGTCCAAGAAGACTGAAATATCGGTCAACTCGAGTAAGACTCACCAGACGGTATAAGTGGGGAACCACGAGTACACTGAAATTGGAAGAACAGCATGCAAATAGCTAGTAGCAACTCTATGGCTATGTAAGAGAGCCATAGAGAGAAGCTGTGACTTGAACCTAAAGACACTTATGTTGACCTACACAGCGATTCTGCGACCTAGGACAACCCATACGGCGATGGTCTGGTGGAGCAGAGTCAAACTGTCCAATGTGAAGTCTCTAGTGGAAAGAATCAGGGGACTGATTCTATGAGGCGTCATTGGTGCCTTAAAGTCAACGCCCACAATGGCACTGGGGGCACTAACAGGGTTGAATTCCCTTTATCTCACCCTCAAGGCCATGGCTGCGAAGGCGGCCTGGAGATAAAATATGGTAGAAGGCGGAACGATCTCGACGGCAGTGCGTATCTCAACCGACATCGCGAGCAGGCCAGACCTGAACATGCTCAGGGACCAAACACCCATTCGCTATCTCTTCGACAACAAGTATCGTGTTAGCCTATCCGAGGAGGAGGATTGGGTTAACGGCAAAGCACACCTGCCCAGTAATGGGGACAACTGGCTTAGACATGGTTCCAGAAACAAGGAGAAGGCAGGAGCCGGTGTATATCGTAGAACGAGTAGAATGGGCTTCACAATCCCGATGGGGTCCTAGGCGGCAGTTCCACAATATTAGATTATGGCCATACTCCGGTGCGCCTATAAGGCACAGATTTGTGGCAACAAGAGAAGCATGCGTATCTGCTCAGACAGCAGGGCTGCTGTGATGGCCTGAATGAAATAACGACTACATCGCTTCTAGTATGGCGTCAGGGGCTCTTGCGGTCTCAACCTAGGAAATAATAATAAATAATAATGATGATAAAATCACGTTTATCTAATAAATTTAGAAAACAGAGTTATGTTTAGAAAGTTACAAGGTTGAGTTCCGGGATTAAAATCATAAATTCGAAAATTTTGAGAAGGACAGTAAACAGCTTTACGCCTATCGTCGGTTATACGATCGTCGAACGATCTGCTCTAAGACACAGTATCTGAAATTATTTGCCTCTTTTCTGAGAAAATATTAAAAATTAAAATAATTGTTACTACGTAATTGTTATACGAGTAACATTAATTACTTTTTTGAATATCGCAAGTCTTGCCTACTTACTGACAAAAATCTTCTACTAAAAGTTTGACAACGATTGCTGATTGCAAGTGTCCACAGGGTGTATTCTCAGGAAACGTTAATACTGACCGATGGGCGATTCGCCTTTGTGTCATGCTGAAAAAAGGCCTGATTAAAGTTATCTCTACTTTTTTATTTTATTGTATTTGATTTTTATTTTTTAATCAACTGATCAAAGTTATCATTTTTGAATGTTGCTTAATAATTCAATTTTTCTTAATGTGATGCTAAAATAAGGGTCATTAGAGTTATTGTTACGGAACACAGGGCTCGAATCACGATAGTCGGTATTTCCAGAGATGTTTTGACAATATTTTGCGTAATAATTTGGTAAAGTTTGACAATAAATCGACCTTATTTGGTGAAAATAATTATATAAATACACATATTATTTCGTACATATTTTATTATTCATTATTTGCTATTCTTATTACAAAATTTAATACTGCCCGAAATCGATATTTAATACTTTTTGTTATCACTGCCCCTCATGGTAGAATGTACCCTGAGTGTATGAGACTCTGAAAACTTACACACTCACTTGTCCTCAAAATATTATAAATTTCAAGAAAAATGTCTCTTGAAAGTTTTTCCTGTCTCGCGTTATTTTTGAGATTCTTACGAAAGTATATATAAAATCTTTGAAGATTCTTTTTCTCAGCAAATACAATTCGATGTTGTGATTAAAAACCAAAAAAGGCTGTTGAATAATCTTATTTTTTGTTTGTTAAGGCACCGTAGAATTGTATTGTTGAGAAAAAAAAATCAATCTTAAACGCCTGAGTCTTCAGGATGGACCGCCTCAGTGATTTGAAATGAATTTAGTCAACTGAATCAATTTGAAACTTGGGATACTTTCACAATCATGATTCACTGTAAACTGGAAATTCCTAATTATAATATACTCGATGATCCACTGCCATAAATATATTTTCATAACGTATTGCTAACATAAAGTGGGTTCTACAGTGTATTAAAATTAGATTCTTAATAATAATCAAATGCCCTGTTTAATGCTAAATAGAACAATTTTTCGTTCGACAAGAAAGTGGCTGGAGTAATCCACATCCAATAAATATCATTTTTAGGAGTTTTATAAAATAGAAGGTTCCAGATTCCTTCCACTGTTATCAAGATTTCGTATTCATTCCTTCAAGTATTACATAATACCTTTACCGACTTGTGGTTGTCGGGGCTCGATTACGTTTTCTATAGTTTGGACTTTGTATATAAAGGTTCAGAATGTGAACGAAATTCTAGTTTCCGCTCAAAACCCGTGAAAACTAGAACCCACTTACCTTCGAGTATTGAAAAACTCATTTTAAAATACTGTTGGTTCTCAAAGTTTTTCAAAGTTCAGCAATAATCAATGATAAGCTCTCTTCAGTGTTTAAAAATTATTAGTTCGTCAGATCATTCGAAATGTTGACCGCAACATTACTTCTAATTATTCTAGGAGTACTTTTGTTTTTTTTGGACTACGTCAAAAACATTCGCTTTTATAAACTAGCTGCCAAAATTCCTGGACCCAAGGCCTTGCCCCTTATAGGAAATGCTCTACTTTTTATTGGAAAGGATACTTCTGGTAATTTTGCTGAATTAATAAAAAAAGTTTAAATTTATTGGAATTAACCAAACATTACTCTTCGGATTATTCAATATGTTTCATAACCTTTCTCAAGAAACATAATTAAAAGTTCGATAAGTTTTTCTACTTTTCAAAATCGTTTCATTTAAATAGATCGACAGATCAAAATATCCTGAAAATGAATATAATCTTTTGTGGTAAAAAGTGCCCCGCACGTATTAAGATAATATTAACATAATAAATGGGCACTAGGGTGGCCGAAAAATTAGACTTTCGATTTTTAGCGATCGATCCCCCCAGTTTCTCCGTTTTTCGGAAAAAGAAATTGGAAAATGCTCGGTTTTCGAAAAGATGCAAAAAAGAAGTACTTGTTATTCATTTTTTGTACATTAAAATTTAGTCAGTGCTTAAGGAATAGTCGAAAAGTAATTTCCATCCAAAAACTTTTAATTTCAACCCACTTAACGCCCTTGTGTTGTGCCCAGTATATGCCACAAAAAATGCAAAATAGTTTTATGTAACATCTATGCCAAAGGCGGTATTTTCTTGTATCTTTTCAACATTATGTATCTTTATTCGAAGTGTGACAAGTTTTCAAGTATTTTATAACAAATTTTAAATGTCCTAAACAATTTCTATTGGTATAATTTTTTTTGCGTCAAATCATGAAAAGTTAGTATTTTCTATAATTAGTGACGCAGTTAATGAATGTTTAAAGTGATATTTTATATGAAAGACAATTTGCAATTATTGTAAAAATTTAAATCACTTTCTCTTTTTCATAGAAAAGATGGACAGAATTTTATTTTTTTTTTCAATCTCAAATCATTGACAAATGTAATTTGGTGATTGTGAATTCTCTTTTGTTAATGCTCCTTCGGCTTTAACGAACACATTCTCATCACGTATCTCGTGCTTCGCACTCAATTTTGTCAAAAATCTGAACTTTTCTACATTATGTTCAACACTTTTGTATCAAATGAATATACATTTATTTATGTGCCTCGGCCTGCGATTACTTATTCAGATATTATAATATAATGTACAACTTTTATTTATCATTCATACTTTAATATTTGTTTATTAATTTGCATTAGACTTTATTCTCAGCTTCCCTGAAAAATGTTTCATTTCAATAAACTTATATTATTAAAATTCATGAGATGCATAGGCATTGAAAGATACGTATTTTCATTGTCTTGTTTTTTCAATTGAAAAAAGTGCGCATCCTATAAGAAAAAAACAATTTTGTTATCAAATATTGTATTTCATTTTGTATCGTTTTTCCATAAATTTGATTTTTTTATTTTCAATGTTATTGTTTACGATTTAAACTAAAAATAAGGAGAGTTTATAACAAATTCGTAGATCCTTTTCGGGTGAATAACTTTTGTTTATTAATTTTTTTCGTACCTTGTGCCGTTTTTCAACAAATTTAATTTTTCAATTTCCAATGTTGTTTTTTACGAATAAAACCGAAACCACGCATTCGATGCAAAAATAATTCATGAAAAACTTGTAGCTCTTTTTTTGGGTGAACAAAATTTGTCTCATTATTTCTTTTTCGTAGCTTGTGTCATTTGTCCAATATTTTTTTATTTTTTTTATTTTCAATGCTGCTTTCTACGAATTTAAACAAAAAATGCGCGTCCCATCAAAAAGTAATTATTAAAATATTTGTAGATCTTTTTTTAATGCAAAATTTTTGTTAATCATTCATCTTTTTTCGTATGTTATATAGTTCGACCGCAAAATGGAATTTTTCATTATTTTTTTGCGGGGTCGAAATTGCAATTTTTTATTTTTCAAGAAAATTCCAAAAGTTGTTAGAACAATCTTATAGGGTGTTCAAAAAACAATGTTTTTCTCTTATTGACTTTTTTCATATCGTGCGTTGTTTGACTTAAAATTTTAATTTTCGTTTTTTTTTTTAATTTTTGTATATGCTATAACTCTGGCAATTTATTTTTTATCCAAAAAAGTCATAGTTATAAATTGTTCGTTTTTTTTGAGTACTAAAAACATTCAAACATAGAATTTTCAAATCTGGAAAAAGTGGTCTAAAAAATTTTTTAAATGCGCCTTTTATGCCTTTTACAAATAGGGCAAACTATTCAAGATTCAAAGGGGGAAAAATGGTTTGAACAAATGAAAATTGTTGGAATAATTACCAAATAACGTTAAAAAATATATTACACGCAACATTCATTAATTGTGTAATTAATTCCAAAAAACAGAAACTTTTCGCGGTTTCCAAAAAACATTGTTTAAACAAATGAAAACAGTTTAAATAATTACCAAATTAATTGAAAAATAAATAGTGCACTTGACTTTCATGAACTGTTTCATTAATTCCAAGAAATAATAACTTTTCACGATTTATAGGATGAAAAAAATTGTTTAAACAAATCATAATTGTTTAAACAATTGAAAATTTTTAAAAAATGCTTGGAAACTTGTTTCTCATCGAATAGACAACATAGTATTCTGGTATAGTATATCCCCCCCCCCGGGCGGCAATACGGGGTTTTGCTTTACAGTAATTACGCCACTGACAACGCATATTTCTATCATGAAAATCAGTTGAGCCGTTTTCAAAAAAATATCTTTTTTTCTTTTACTTTTTTCCTCCATAACTATCCCAAAAATTAGATTTCAAGATTATTATTTGAAGGGATTTCATGTGACACTGGTGCTCACCTATGGTGATAATATGAAATTATTATGCCTAGGGAAAACTTTAACATGGTTACCCCCTAGGCCCTTTTCAATAGTTTGAAAAATGTCAATCCAAGGTTTTTTTGGATACCGAAAATTCTTGCAAATTACCCAAATTTCATTTTCAAATCTAGACCAAAGTACAAAAAGTCACAATATCATCAACATTTTCGACAACAAAAAATCTTCTGCTTCGAAAACGATGACGAATTCCAAGGAAATGTGAGAACAGAAATTTTGCGAGGCTAAGAATTTCATGAAAAGTCACTTGCTTATTTTCAGTATCTTGCTTAGCTTTTACAAAATATTATTTAAAATAATAACTTTTAAAAGTGTAATTTAGTGAAGGTTGGTAAACCTGGAGGTACTACCATGCCCAAACAATGTATGTCCTAAGCCAGAATGAGGGGCACATTTAGGGCTCATTTAATACCCAAAAGCCGAATTTAGGTCTCTGCATTTTTCGAAAAAAATGCATGGCACTGCCAAGCTTCACCTAAAACTAGCAGTGCCATGGTAGAAGTATTTTTTATATAAACTTGTTTCCTTCGCAGGAATTCAGGGCTTATTTAGAGCTCTTGCATGTCCCACGGTGCAATTTTTCAAAAGCAATCCTCATCACAGAAAAACTACCTTGAAATATAAGTATCGACTGATAATAAAAGTGAGTATCAAAATCAAGGGCTTTTTTTAGGCTCTTCAACGCCCCCAATATAAATTTTCCTCAATCATCCCTTAACATTGGAAAACTACCCCTTACCCAAAAGTACTGATAAAGTGCGAAAAAATGTATTGCATCAGTTTGGAATATTTTCTAGCTCCCCGAAAACATCAAACACTTTTCCAAAAACTACCCCTAACACTCGAAAACCAGCCGGTAAAAGAATTTTTCATTAAACTTTGAATAAAGTATATTAGCATTTTTTGCTTTCCTCTGGCCGTTCCCTAAGAGTATATGTCTCATGCCTGAAGTAAGAGCTTATTATGAACTTTTGCATAGTCACAGGTACTGTTTGTCAAGAGGAACTCCTATCACTGAAAAACTAGCCTAAAAATAAATATGCACCAATAATAAAAGTGAATTTATCAGAGTTTGAATCGTTAACCCGTTGTAAGTCTTACTATTCGAAATTGAACGCTATGTTTAGAGATGTTAAAGCAAAAGTTTATTATTTGGCCCAAGCTATGCTGGAAGTCCAAAGGGGAGCCTACATAAAAATGGAAAGCATTGAAAAAAAGAGAAGATCAATTATATAAAAAGGACAATCCCTTAAGTGAAGGGATGGTTTTCGGAAATCGATTTTGAAGGCGTTGGAAAGCATGAAAAAGCCTTTAATTCTGATATACTCACTTTTATGATTAGTGTATATTTATTCGTTATAGTAGTTTTTCTGTGATAGGGATTGTTTCTGAAAAATTGCGCTTGGGATCATGCAAGAGACCTTAATGAGTCCTCAATTCCTGTAAAAGAAAAAAGGTGATGTGACGAATTTTTATATATATTTTTTATTCCATGGTACTACTAGCTTCACGTAAAGCTGGGGCACAGGGCATACATTGTTTGGGCATTGTGGTACCTTCAGGTTTAGCCACCTGTATAAGGATGATCATTTTTTCCTCAAAGCCAAAGAGATTTCAGAAAATTGCCTAAATGGATAGTGTTATTATAATTTTTCAGGCATACAATGTCGAATGTTAACCAAAAATGAAGCCCCAAAATATATTGTTTGTTTCAGCTGCGCACTATGCAATATTGGAGATTCTTGAAAGATATGCATCGCCTTGTCGAGTGTGGCTGGGCAATCAATTGTTTGTTCCAATTTACGAACCTGATCAACTGAAAGTAAATATAAAGTTAAACAATTTAGAAGTTATTTTTCATTAATTTCTGTATTATTATTTTAAGATTCTTTTAACAAGTCCAAAAAGCATGGAGAAAGCTATTGTATACAAATACGCTCGGCCCTGGTTGGGTAATTCATTGATTCTTGCTCCAGGTAATTCCCGTAAATATAAATAATATAAATATAATCATATCTCTAATAAGAATTGAAGTCCAAAAAATATATTAACATTTCATAATCATCAGATTTTATTTTTCTAGATTTTACGGCAGATTGAAAAGCAAGTCAAAATATTGATATAAACGCATTGAAGAACGTTTGTTTTTGCCACTGAAAACTGTATATTGTAAATGTGAAAATAACTGAAAGAAATTGTCAAAAACAACTAATAATTAGCAGAAGATTTTTTTTTAAAGTAAATTAGTAGCTGACTCTTCACTAATTCAGATTCAAGGTGGCCCAAAAACTGCACTTTCGAAATTCCCTGACTTTTCTCGGAGTTTTCCCTGGCCAATTTTTCATTTTCCCTCACCATTAATATTCAAAATCAGCTCTTTGATATTAAAACATTTTTAACATAGAATCTTCTATAAGCGATAGAAAACAATTGCATTTTAGATTACAATTTAAAAAAATAAGATATTTTTTTTCAACCCGAAAAGATGACTCTTCTATCCTAAAAGATGAATTTTCAACCAATTTGTTGACTTTCCAACCCAAAATAGTTGAATTTTTAATTCTACAAAGATGAATTTTCACCAAGATGGTCAAATTTTCAAACAAAATAGATTTAACTTCAAACGAAAACAGTTGCATTTTGAATCAAATAACTGAGTTTTTTAGAAGACAGATTTTTTAACAAACAAAGGTGAACTTCCAACCAAAAAGACGAATTTCATAGAAAACAGTTAAATTTTCAACAAAAAGATGATTTTTCAACGAAAAATGTAATAGTGGATATTTAAAAAACAAGAAAGAAGCTTTTTCAACATAATAGTTCAAGATTCATCTAAAGGCATGAATTGGAAACTAAAATTATGCATTTTTAAACCAAAAAGATGAAATTTCAACCAAATAAATATTTTCCAGTAGAGAAAGAAAAAATAGTTTATCCAAATTGTTTAACTTGCAAGCCAAAAGACGAATTTCCGGCAAAATAGTTGATTTTTTAACCTTTCTTAATCTTGTAACGTTTTTGAAATAATATAATCTTTTATAAACGGAATAAATCAATTCCAGTTTGAATTTTATCATCCTTGACAATTATTCATAGTTCTTCGGTTAGAAATTCCCTGGCTTTTTCAAGAATTTTCTCGAAAACCCCATCTTTTTCCTGGCCTTGCTTGACCAACAATATTCCATGATATTCCCAGATTTCCAGATTTCCCCTGACCTAAGGCCATCCTGAGAGTAAGAGAGTCAATATATAACAATATTGTAATTTGACACAAACTTGAATTCATTTAAAAATAATTTTGCAAAAATTGTACTATTTTATAATAGATATCATGAAAATTAAATTTTTTTCAAATATCAATGTACCGAAATTAATTAATTGATAATTAAGATGCTAATACTTTTATTTTGTGTCCATTAGTTCCAATATGGCGCGCTCACCGTAAATTGACTCAACCTGCTTTTAATCCTCAAACTCTACGAACATTTCTGCCTATTTTCGATAAACATGCAAAGTCAATGACAGAAAAAATGGAAAAAGAACTTGGTGGAGGTGAATTTAAAGTTGGCCCCTATTTGGTATCTTTTGCTTTAGGCGTTGGTTTAGGTAAGAGAAATTAAGTGGTAAATAATTATATTTTATTAATGCCCATCTGTTGCAAAATGTTTTAATTTGATCATTTACTTATTATGCTTTTAGAAAGTACTATGGGTATATCGGAAACTTCCGACTCAAAAATTTACACACATTATGCTGAATGTGTAAACAGGTATAAGAAAACTAATTTATCTTAACTTTTTACACAGGCCTCATTTGAGGTCATATAATATAAAAATTAGCCGATTCCTACCTTACTGCCATTTTTTTAAGGCAGATGACGTTTTCGTCTCAGATATCTGCGTACGGTTCCCCCACTACGCGGTTTCCTCTCACTCAGCCGAACTGCTGCCGTCGAACCTGGTCAGCGGGAGTAATTTGTACCCAATGAGGACTAAACTGCGGAATATAACATTTTTTTAATTTAGCACTTGGTAATTCATAAATATAATATTCGAAATATGCGAATTATAACGATTCTGACAATATGTTGTTAGACTTAAAAAGTTGACAATTAAAAAATAAATGTTTAAGTTTATGTCAAATTTTATAGAAAAATTTTCAGCAGATTTTACTTAATTCAACTGCAATAGTTTCAATTTATTGGTGTAATATTCAACTTAAGTGGGGGAAATTTTAGAAGTTCTGTACTGCAATCCTTGAAATGTGAAATCCGTGTTTAGGCAACGGCTGCTTTACAATCGAGGAAGGCGGGAGGGGGGGGGGGGTCAAAGTAGCCCAAAACTGGTAACGTAGTTTGTAGACGACCTCTAAGGTAGGAATCGGATAAGTGTAACACGCTGTTAAGCCTTATATTTTATCATATTAAACTATTAACAGAGCCTTCGAACTTATGATGAAGCGAGCTTACAAACCTTGGTTACATCCAGATGTAATTTTCAATTTAACTGAAATGTCAAGGGATTTTTACAAATGCATTACCTGGATGCACAGTACAACACATTCCGTAAGAAATGCACAAAATAATATACGTGAATTTTTAATTGAATTTAACTAATTCCATATCAAAATACATTACTTTCTTACACTTTTTAGATAATTGCAAAGAAAAAAATTAAATTGGAAAACCCTGATCAAGCTGAAGAGGGTAAAAAGATAATTATATTATAACAATACCTACAAGCATACGATTCATAAATAATAATATTATCCATCGCGTTTGGTCGCTGTATAGCTCCAGGTCCTATACTTTTACGTAGGACTTGGAGCTGTACACCGCCTAAATGCGACGTGGAGCGGTATGGAATGGAGGCGTCAATATATGGTTAATTAGCAGGTGAATTTTCAGATGAAATTGCGAATCAAAGAAAAGGATTTTTGGATATACTCTTAGACCTACAGGACAAACAGAAGTTCTCTGAACAAGACATTTGTGACGAAGTAAACTTAATGATAGCGGCGGTAATTATACTTAGTACTTCTTAAGTAAACTTCTAATTTCTAAAATCATACAACAAATATTGATTGATTATGATATGAAATTTATGTGCAATTATAGGCTTATGATACTGTGTCAGTTACTCTTCAGTATATAATGCTGGTATTGGTATCCTATCCTGATGTACAGGTAAGGTAATCAAATTGAAACCGAAATTCTTGCAAACTGAACAATTTCTTATTTTAATAAGTATCATCATTATGAATACACTGGAACCTGGATTTCCGATCCGTAAGCTGGATTTGTGTGCTCGTAGAGCTGATGGCCTTCGTAGTTCCACGATGAGAGGAGCCGCGGGATCGAAAGAGAGGATGTGCTCAGTGAAGCGTGATAAACAGCTCAAGGGCACGCACTCTCAGCGACCATGCCTGTTTACGTTCGGAGACCCTAAATTTGTGTCACGGCTCATGCTCGAAACTGTGCACAAGTCCAGGTTCCAGAGTATCTCTCTTCTGAAGTTTCAAAGTTGTGCAATTGTAAAATGCAAAATGCAAAATTGTCCAATAGGCTCTTTCCATCCCCCAATTTCCACTACATAACCTAATACTGACCATACTAGAATATCGAACATCCACACTTTCATCTTCCAGTCATCCTTGAACCTTCTGTGATTAAAATCCTAGGTAGCAAAATTCCTCAACCACCTCTTTCACCATGCTATTAATATTCCATTCATATTCTACTCTATGCTTTTTATTTCTGAAACGCATCATCTCAGTCTTATTTACGTTCACTGTTAGACTATTTATAATACTCTCACATACTCTTCGAACACTCTCATCATCAGATTCATCCCTCTTTCATCATCCGCTACTAGCACTACGTCATCTGCATATGCTAGTGAATACACTTTGCCTGTTCCGTATTTTGTCCCCCTTCAACCTTCCTCCACATTTTCCCTCTTAGTCCCCCAAAAGAAGACTAAATGGTAGTGAGCTCAACACGGGTACTCCTGTCTGAGCCCCCTTCCTGTCCAGAATTTCTCTCCTTTCTTTTCTCCTATCTTCACCCTTATCCTAGTTTCCAGAAATATTTATTTTATCCTCTCTATTAAACCTTCGTCTACTCCTCTCTATTTCATCACTGTCTATTACACCCTCCTGTTAACTGAGTCAAATGCTGCCTTAAAATCTACAAACACTGGGAATAATTTCCCTTTCATACGCCCTAGGTTCCTATTGACTAAATAGTTGAGCATGTAGGTGTTCTGCGTGATACCCATCCCTTTCTTAAAACCCTTTTTATTGTGAAGTATACTTCCCTTTTCTTCCACCTGTCTTACCAACCTCCTTCTAAGCACTTCCGCGTAAATTTTATATCCCACCGATATGAGTCTGATACCTCTATATTCCTCCACCCGTTTGCTCTCTCCTTTTTCAATCAGCGGTACTACCAGCCCTGTATTCCATTCCTGCTGCCAACCTTCTCCTTTCCACACCTTTTTGCAAATCCTGCACATCATCTCTTTCACTCTTAATCCTCCATATTTAAGTGCTTCAATTTCCAAGCCATTCTCCCCTGTGGCCTTGTTTCTTTTCAGCCCTGCAATCGCCTCATTTACTTCTTCCCTACTTATCTCGTTTTCGCTGTCCTTGTCCCCCGCTACCGTTTTTCTTTCTTCTTCCTTCACCCTATTTTCCACTCCCCCTAACAGACCCTTGAAATTCTTCGTCCACTCTTTCTTCCATGGACCTTTCCTCTCTTCTCTCTTCCATCATCTTGTCTTCACTTGCTCTGCATTAATCGTTTCACCAACCTCTCCTGAGTTCCTCCCTTTCTTTTCCCGGTCTTACCTCTTCCCTTACCGTATCATTCACTCCTTTAAGTTTTTATAGCAGCGTATCTACTCCTTCCTCTTTCATGCTTCTTATCTCCTCGTTTTCTATTTTCTCTCTAAATTGTCTTCATTTTTCTTCTCCCACCTGCCCATTTTTAATTTCATTTCCTCTTTGTTTCCTTCTTTCCTTCTTCTCACTACCGCGCTTTGAGCCTCGACGTTTCAATGTCGCGATCACCGGAAAGTGCTCTGAGCCTATTTCATTGCCCACTCTCCCAACAAGTCCAGTAGACTCCTACCCAGCCGATCCGTTTCCTTGTGTTTCGAGTTTCTCATGGAGCCCTCCTTTTCTGTATCCCACACCTCTCCTCCTTGATCACTAGTCGATGAATTCAGGTCCTCCTCCCTATCTGCACCAAACTGTTCTCTTTTTTCTCTGTCCATTTCCTTATTGTTCTTTATCCTCCTCTTCTCCTGTACACGCACACAACATCCAAAACCACTTTTTCTATTTTTATTCTTCTTACCATTGTTCCGTCCTCTTCTTCCATAAACTCTCCCTTTTCTTGCTCTACCGCATCTTCCTTTCTTACCCCTGACACCATGCCACCCATTTCTCTCCGTTTCACATGATACTTTTTCGCTTCTTGCACCTTTCACACATATGCTTTCAGTAACAATCAATCTATGCCCTTCCAATCTTTCTCATCTGCCAAAGTTCACTCATTTTTATTACGTCCCATTTTATCAATTCCCCCCAGAATCCTTATCCTTGTTTCTTCATCCAGAGATATTTCAGAACTCCACTCTCACGTCTCTATTTTCTCCTCTCACTCCTATCGTCCTTGTCTTTAGTCCTTTATATATTTCGTAAACCCCGACGCGTTTCCTCCCTTCTCATTTCCCTGTTCATTGTCCTTCTCCCTTCCTTGCCTTGTTTGCCAATCTCTTAAGTGTTCTAGATCTTCGCCCCAGATCCACATCTCTCTATTTACCCAACTTCTATCTTTCCCCAATATTACCATGCTATCATTTCTTCTTTCCGCTCATGCCCTCCGCTCAATCAGTCATTTTCTTCTACGTTCATGCCAGGTCAGGTCTTCTATTATTCTCTCTGCTCTTCCTTCAACAACTTCTTTTTGCCCATTATTTCAGACCTATTCTCCTCAAACCGTAATGTTAACAGAAACATGCCTTCCCACCCTTCCTGCATTCCTCCTACTCTTTTTACCTCCTCCACCGTCATGTGTGCGCCTATATCTCCAATCAGATTCTAAACTTCTTCCTCTCATGTTTCACTGTTCACTTTCAGGCCCTAGACCATTAAATTCCTTTACCTCTTCGATCTTTGCCCCCCTTCTATTCTTATTTTAATCTGTGTTAGCCTCCTACATAGCATCTCATTCTCTAAATGTAAGCTCCCCCCCCCCCCCCTTCTATTGCTTCCTGGTTAGCAATGACCTCAGCCCTTCTTTTCTTAGCTCTTACTTCTAATTTTCTCTCTCTCTCTCCCTCTCTCTTTCTTATTTCTTCATATCATCGAGTATCCCATATGTGTCCTCTCTAGACCCTTTAAACATTGCTTCAATTCGCAGCATTTTTCTTTTTATCTTGCTTTTCTTAAAAATGTTACCTCCGTCTAATTCTTTATTCCCCTCTTTCTTTTTCCTTTTTTCCTCTGCTGATTTTTCCCCTGCACCAACCATTCACTCGCTTCATATCGCACTCACTCGTTTTTGCCAATGTTCAAGGAACATGCTCGATTCCAGGCTGTTGAATTCTTGAAGGTTCGTGGGTCTACCTCGCCTATTCCCGATCATTGACCTGCTGTGATTGCCGCGGATTCCCCACTCCTCATCAGCATCTTGTATCGCTCGTCACCACTCCTTTCGCAGCTTAGATCGACGCTCGCTTTATCCCCACTTATCCCCACTCAATTTGACTTCCCGCAGTCCTCCGTCGACTCGTTATCCTCGCCTACAACGCTCTTCTGCCGCCCTCTGTCTGGACTCCGTGTTACAGGCATCCTACTTTATCTACTGAGCAAGACTCACACCTCACCTCCCTCCACGTTACCTTTTTCCCGCCTAAAATTTCACAACACCAAATCCAGCGTAATTTTGAAATCAGCCCGTACTAGTTGTTACTTTTTCCACATAATGTCGGTACTGGAAACTAAAGCCTCCTAAAAAAATTATAAAATTCTACTTACGTAAAGCTAAAATTTAGCTTTACGTAAGTAGAAGCTAAATGCTAAATGGTTATTGTTATGAACACATTTCATTTTCTAAGTTTTGAAATCTTAGTAATGGAGAAGAGAGGGGGTTAAGATTTCAGAAAAAAACTTTACGTAATTTGTGGATGACCCCATTTGTATTGAAAACCATATCGAAATAACTGTGTGACCTTTCGACATGTTACATCTGTGAAACAGAGTGCCAACCAATCCTGGTTGGATTATTCAGAGTTTTGATTAGTTGAACACTACTTCCGGCATGCCAGAAAATTAGCAATACCTCATTTTTCCGCAAAAAATCCAAGAATTGTACTTTTTAAGGATAAAATAAATATTGAAACTTATGTATTTTGGCCCACTTAACACGAAAATCATACTTAAACATTTTTTTATCGAAGCGTTTCCGAGTTATCGATGTTCGAAATGTTCATTTCAATTCTCCGACATTTTTTTGTATATCTTGAGTTATAATTGACCGATTTCCCTAAACGAGCACTCAAATTGAAGGTAACTAAATCCTCTACAACTTTTTTTCATAAAGTTTTCAGATCGGCTCATTAGTTCAGATGCTAGAGATTTTAATAAGTTGGACAAGTTGTATTTCTTGGCAAAAAAACGATGTCGACAATTCACATATCGTCCTGGGAAGAATAGAAATCGCAAATATTAGCCAACTTATTAAATTCATTAGCATCTGAACTACTGGGCCGATCTGAAAACTTTAGAACAGGAAGTTGTACAAGATTCAGTTGCCTTCAATTTGAGTGCTCGTTTAGGAAAAGCGTCAATTAAAACTCAAGATATACTCAAAAACGTCGAAAAATTAAAGAAAAAAATTTCAAACATTGATATCCAGAAAACGCTTCCATAAACAGATTTTCGAGTGTAATTTTCATGTTTATAGGGCCAAAATACTTGGGAAAAGCATAGTGAGATATAGTGAGCAAAAACAATTTTTAATTTTGTAAACTAGTGATATTGATTGATAACTGAATGTGTTTAGGAAAAAATATATCAGGAGTTGAATCATATTTACGGTGAGATAATTCCGGAAAATATTTATGTTACGAGTGAAGACTTAAAACAAATGAAATATACAGAAAGAGTGATTCAAGAATCAATGAGACTGTTTCCCACCGCACCACTGATTTTACGAAAAATAGAAGAAGATCTTGAAATAGGTTGGTTATTGTTTCATTTGTTAAAGACTTTTTTCAAATGAATTTTTAATTAATTATCAAAACCATAATTCTATTTTCAGGAGGCTACACATTGCCGAAAGGTACGACGGCCTTCTGCTCTATAGCAAAGGTTCATCGCGACGAAAAATACTGGCCTGATCCACTGAAATTTGATCCTGATAGATTTCTTCCTGAAGAAGTCGCGAAACGACATCCAAACTGTTATATGCCCTTTAGTGGTGGGCCAAGAAACTGTATAGGTTTATATTTTAATAACATTAAGGGGACAAAATGACTTTTCAGATGAGCCTGATACTTTAATTATAAAAAATGATTTTTTCTTCGTTTTTAGGTTCTACATATGCCATGATGGAGATGAAGACAGTTGTAGCAAGAATTCTTCTTAAATATATTTTGAAAAAGAGACACATTCAACCCATCATAAACATTAAGCAAAGGGTGGAAGTCTTAGCTCATCCTGCTGAACCAATTACGATAGAAATTGTGAAAAGAGTACCAAAGACATAAAATGGCTGAATTTTGTATTCTTAAATAAATAAAAGTATCTTCAACAGGTAAAGAAAGTATGACTTTTACCAAAAAAATGTTATAGAAAAAAGATTATTGCTTACTGTAGACCAACAAACTATATCTGTGGAACTAAATTTTAAGGGAATCCAATTTAAGCTTTGCAAAGTCGAGTGAAACAACTTTCAGAATTATTTTAATTTAAGTGTGACGTAAAGTCTGGTATTCATATGATGGTACGAGATAATTTAGTGAAAATATCCGTACTATTATCCGGAAGATAAAGAACACGAGGGCTGCAAGTTGCCAGTGAGAAGTTCAGAAGGTATTAGCGTGAATACCACTTTTCACCTAGCCACTTAAGCCCTCGGGGTTACATTTCTTCGCGGTTACTTCTGAGGAAAGTGTAATAAAAGCAGTAATGTCAGATTAAGGGAGTTATTTATTGTCATTTTAAGACACTATGAGCAGGAACGAAAATAATTCTTATTCTCGAATTGTGAACAATTATTTTTTCTCATTTATGTTTAAAAATGTAGATACGCATACAAAATATCCGAAGATGATTCTTCTGAAGGTTAAATTACTTGAACCCATGATTAAAATGGTCTTCTAAAATACGTCTATGCAAAGTCTTTGTGTTTTCACAAGAACGCTCTCTAAAATAACGTTTGAATATTTAAAACTAGTTATGTAAAACTAGTTATCATAAATATTCTCGGTAACTTCGCGTCTTGATCAATTAAAACTAGTCTTCACTAAATTCGAGTTTTTTGGATATAAAATACAAACTTTATATATTTTTACGTTCTGTAAGGAATAATCCAGGATAATCCACTTCCGCTGGACCATATTTTAAAAGTTGTTTCCTCTCGTAGAAATATGAACATAATTTTGCCGATAAAAAAATATTTCAGCCTTTTATAGTATTTTATAATACTCTGAAACATATTTCCAGTATTCATTCATTCAAATCTTATATAACGCCTTTTCCTATTTGTAACTGGCGGGGATGATACCTTCACTACAGTTTTTATAGTTTGGACTTTGTATATAAAGGAAAACGATGTAAGTAATATTCCAGTTTTCTTCAAGAACCCGTGTAAAAAAGATCGCATTTACATTAAAATTTATAAAAGCTTATTTTCAAATACTGCTAGTTCTTGAAATTTTCTAAAAGTTTAGCAATAATCAATGATAAGCTCTCTTCAGTGTTTAAAAATTATTAGTTCTTCAGATTATTCAAAATGTTGACCGCAACATTACTTCTAATGATTCTAGGAGTACTTTTGTTTTTTTTTAACTACATCAAAAATATTCGCTTTTATAAGCTAGCTGCCAAAATCCCTGGACCGAAGGCCTTGCCACTTATAGGAAATGCTCTACATTTTATTGGAAAGGATACTTCTGGTAATTTTGCTCAATTATTATAAAAAGTTCAAATTTATTGGAATTGACCAAACATTACTTTTTGCGTTATTCGATATCCGTATTTTTTAACAATCATATTTAAGAGTTCAATCAGATTTTCTACTTTTCAAAATCGTTTCATCTAAATAGTGCGTCTGATCAAAATGTCCTAAAAATTAATATCATCTATTTTGGTAAAAGTTGGACAGAATTTTGGTATTTTTCAAATCTCTTACCCTAAATCACTATCCATAACGTGACTGAATTTTTTTTAATGATTATGGTTTTAAAAATGATGGTATAAGTTCTGATATAAGAAAATCCGGAATAATAAGCGACATACATAGCGTAAAAGATTCGAGAAAATTAGCATTAACCCCACCTTTATCATGAAAGGCGCAAGTGATAGATTATTAATTGTTTCCATAATTGCAAAATGTCCTCCACAAACAATATCACTTTCAACATTCATTATCTTCTTTATAACAGAAAATAGTAACTATTCAAGATTTAAACATGGAAAAATTGTTTAAACAAATGACAATTGTTTGAATAATTGCCAAATATCGTCAAAAAATACATCACACCCAAAATTCGTAAAATGTGTAACTTTTCTCAATTTACAGGGAAACAGTTGTTTAAGCAAATGAAAACAGTTTAAATAATTACCAAATTCATTGAAAAAGAAATAGTACACTTGAATTTCATCAACTGTTTCATTAATCCCGAGAAATAGTAACTTTTTACGGTTTATAGGATAAAAAAAATGGTTCACACAAATCATAATTGTTTAAACAATCGAAAATTTGGCATAACGGGGTTTTGCTTTACAGTAGTTACGCCACTGACATTTTACAAAGTAAAATCGTCGGTAATTATTTTAGAATGTTTTAACTTTTGTCATAGTATTATTTGAGATATTTATTATAAAAAAACATAGTAAATTAAGTCTACTTTATATACTTTAACGCTGTTTTTTTTTTTGGTACGAGATTTTCAGAAGTCAAAAATATTCTGAAGAATTATGAAAAAAAATACTTCTCTTACATTGTTTTTTGTGCTTATAACATTTTTAATTTCTTATAACGCTAAAAATGATGAGGATGGTGCTTGATTAAGCCACCCAGGTTCAAATACAGTATTAATTAGTTGGAAAAATTTTTTTTAGTAGAATAATGCATTTTAAACCTACAATTTCATGAAAACTGTGTTTATTGCATACAAGATTCTTGAAAAATCAATTACATATTGTGATAAAAGGATTTCTTCGGAACAACATTTTTTGATACAATAATTAAAAAACAATTTGTAATAAAATTTTAGTTGAAATTTATTTTGAATTTTATGGTAGTAATAATTTTTTCAACCATTTCGCATTGATATTTCTTAAAATTATTAGCATTTATTGAAAAAAAAATATTTCCTTATTTTTTCAGATTTTTAGCCAAAAAATCTATCATACTAGTGTAATGTCGCTATCTATAATTTCAAATTTCTCGGAACGGAATAATTTTTTTTGATGAAATATTTTTTATTGTCCTTCAGCATCCCCATATCTCGGGAGAATATGTTCATTTTTGAAAAAATATTCGATTTTGAATCGCTATCCAAAGCCAATTTTGAAAACCTATGAAATTTTCTTGTGTAAATTCTCGGTCGATTTTCTCGGAGTTGGCTGATTTTTTTAAATCAAACTTTATTAATTCGTATTTAGAAATTCAATATCTTATGATCATGTCTTAATTTTTATTTTTAACTGAAAATTGATTGTTTATCGCAATCCGCAGCCGACCCTGCTCCAATTTTAAGTTTGTGTCAATTCAGGAACACTGTACCTCGGGAGTGGACTTTTGTCTCATATTTAAATAAGGATTTCGATTCTACATTTGAAAAACTTGCCTGAATGGAAAGTATAATTACAATTTTGCAGGTACACTATGTCGAATATTAACCCAAAAAAGCCCCAAAATATGTTGTTTTTTTTCAGCTGCGCACTATGCAGTATTGGATATTCTAGAACAATATGCATCGCCTTGTCGGGTGTGGCTGGGCAATCAATTGTTTGTTCCAATTTACGAACCTGATCAACTGAAAGTAAATATAAAGTTCAAAAATTTATAATTTATTTTTGATTAATTTTTTAATTCTTATTTTAAGGCACTTTTAGCAAGTCCAAAAAGCATGGGGAAAGCTTTTGTATACGATTTCGCTCGGCCCTGGTTGGGTAATTCATTGATTCTTGCTCCAGGTAATTCCCGCAAATATAAATAATATAAATATAATTGTCATTTTATACTTATCAGATTTTATTTTTCTAGATTTGACGACAGATTGAAAAGCAAGTCAAAATATTTATATAAAAGCATTGAAGAACGTTTGTTTTTGTCACTTAAAACTGAATAGTGTAAATTTGAACATAAATTAATGAAATTGTGAAAACCAACTAATAATTAGTAGAAAATTTTTTCTCAAGTGAATGAGTAGCTGACTTTTCACTAATTTAGATTCAAGGTGGTCCAAAAAATTTTTCATTATCACTGACCTTTTTATATTGTGAAATTTTCAAGATGGAATCTTTTATGAGCGATATAAACAATTGCATTTTAGATCAGAATTAGAAAAATTAAAATATATTTATTTTTTTCAATCAAAAAAGATGACTCTTCCACCCTAAAAAATTAATTTTCAACCAATTGGTTGAATTTTCAACCCAATAATAGTTGAATTTTCAATTCTACAAAGATCAATTTTCAACAAAGTGGTGAAATTTTCAAACAAAATAAATTTAACTTCAAACAAAAACAGTTGCATTATCAATTAAATAACTGCATTTTTTGGAAGACATCAGAATTTTCAACAAACAGATGATTTTTCAACGAAAAATGTAATAGTTGATATTTCAACAACAACCAAGAAGTATTTTTATCGAAATCGTTGAATATTGAACCACCGAGTTGAATTCACAACAAAATAATGAAATTTTCAACATAACAGCTCAAATTTTGACCAAATATTGAATTTTCAACCTAAAAAGAAAAATTCTCAACAAAAAATGTAATAGTTAAAGACAAACAGTAATACAACAATAATAATAGGTGAATTTGAAACCAAGAAAATTATCTTACTATCAAAAATACGGATTTTCAACGAAATACATGAATTTTCAACTAAGAAAGATCAATTTTCTACTAAAAATGGAAAAGTGAAATTTTCAGTGAAAAAATTAATTTTCAACAACAACAAAAAACAATTTTCAACCAAAAAGTCCAATTTTCAACCAAAGGGATTAATTTAAAACTAAAATTATGAATTTAAAAAACCAAAAAGATGAATTTTCAACTGAATAAAGATTTTTCAGCCAAGAAAGAAAAAAAAGTTCATCGAAATTGTTGGACTTGCAAGCCAAAAGACAAATTTCCTACAAAATAGTTGATTTTTTAACCTTTCCTAATCTTGTAACGTTTTTAACATAATATAATCTTTTATGAACGGAATAAAACAATTCCAAATTTAAATTTATCCTCCTTGACAGTTATTTAAAGTTCTTCAATTAGACATTCCCTGAATTTTTCAAGATTTTTTTCATAAACCCCATCTTTTTTCTGGTCTGCCTTGGCAAATGATAATCCGTGAAGTTCCCTGTTTTCCAGTCACGGACCTACGGCCATTCTAACATTAAGAGAATCAATATATAAAAAAAATTGAAGAAAAAAAAAACAAATTCACCAAAAATCGTTCAATTAGGCATCATTTGACAGAAATTTGAATTCATTAAAAAAAATATATTCAAAAAATTGTATTATTAATTAATATGTATTGTATTAATAATTAGGATTTTAATACTTTTATTTTGTGTTCATTAGTTCCAATGTGGCGTGCTCATCGTAAATTGATTCAACCTGCTTTTAATCCTCAAACTTTACGAACATTTTTGCATATTTTCAATAAACATGCAAAATCAATGACAGAAAAAATGGAAAAGGAACTAGATGGGGGTGAATTTCAAATTGGCCCTTATGTGTTATCTTTCTCTCTAAACGTTGGTTTAGGTAAGAAAAGTTAATATAAATGGTAAATAATTATATTTTATTGATGCACATTTGTTGCTTATTTTCTTAATTTTATCATTTACTTATTATGCTTTTAGAAAGTACTATGGGCATATCGGAAACTTCCGACTCCAAAATATGCACACATTATAATGAATGTCTAAACAGGTATAAGGAAATAAATTTATCTTACATTTTTAAATAGACCATATTTAAGGTCATATAATATAACATTTGATATAATAATTTTTGCATCATATTTCACTCAAATCAATTGCAGTAGTTTTAAATTATTGGTGTAATATTTTACTTAATTCGGGGATATTTCGAAAGTTCTGTACTGCAACCCTTCAAATGTGACCGCCTTGTTTTTGCAACGGCTGCTTTAAATTCAGGGGGGGGGGGGTGAAATTAGCCCAAAATTGGTAGAGTAATTTATAGACGGCCCTTCAGGTGGGAATAGGATAAGTGTTACCCTGCCTTTTATTTTAATATTTTAAATTATTAACAGAACCCTAGAACTGGCAATGGCGCGAGCTTTGAGATTTTGGTTACATCCAGATATAATTTTCAATTTAACCAAAATGTCAAGGGATTTTTACAAATGCATTACCTGGATGCACAGTACAGCACATTCTGTAAGCAATGCACAACATAATATACGTAAATTTATGATTGAATTTAACTAATTCCGTCTCGAAATACATGACTTTTTTACACTTTTTAGATAATTGCAGAGAAAAAAATTAAATTGGAAAAATCTGATCAAGTTGAAAAGGGTAAAATATAATTATATTATAACAATACATAAAATTATACGATTTATAAATATGAATAATAATATCGACGCCTTACTTGCATGCGACGTTAAGTGGTATGGAATGGAGGCGTCATTGTATGGTTAATTAACAGGTGAATTTTCAGATGAAATTGCGAATCAAAGAAAAGGATTTTTGGATATACTCTTAGACCTACAAGACAAACAGAAGTTCTCTGAACAAGACATTTGTGACGAAGTAAACCTAATGATATCAGCGGTAATTATACTTAGTGCTTCTTAAGTAAACTTCTAATTCCTAAAATAATACAAAAAATATTTATTAATTACCATAAAAAGTTTGTGTGCAATTATAGGCGTATGATACTGTGGCAGTTACTCTACAGTATTTAATGTTGGTATTGGCATCCTATCCTGATGTACAGGTAAGGTAATCAAATTTAAATCGAAATTCTTGCGAACCAAACAATTTTTTATTTTAATAAGTATCGAAATTATGAATACACTGGAACCTGGATTTCCGTTAGCTGGATTTGTGCGTTCTTAGAGCTAATGGCCTTCGCAGTTTCACGATGAGAGGAGCCGCGGGGTCGAAAGACAGGATGTGCTCAGTCAAGTGTGATAAACAGCACGAGGGCCACACTCTCAGCGACCATGCCTGCTTACGTTCGGATACCCTAAATTTGTCTCACGGGCCATGCCCAAAACCTTACATAAATCCAGGTTTCAGTGTATCTCCCTACTGAAGTTTTGAAGTTGTGCAATTGTCAAATGTCAAAAATCCTAGGTAGCAAAACTCCTCAACCAACTCTACCACCACGCTATTACTCTTCCATTCATATTCTACTCTATGCTTTTTATTTCGGAAACACATCATCTTAGTCTTGTTCACGTTCACTGTTACACCATTTACTCTCACATACTCTTCGAAAACTCTCATCAGCAGAATCATCCCTCTTTCTTCATCCGCTACTAGTACTACGTCATCTGCATATGCTCATGAATACACTTTGCCTGCTCCTAATTTTTCCCCTCCCCCCTTCCCCTTCCACCCCATGTTCTCCTCTGAGTCTGCCAGAAGGACACTAAATAATAGTAGTGAGCTCAACAGGCACCCTCGTATGAGCCACCTTCCTGTTCAGAATTCCTTTCCTTTCCTTTCTCCTATCTTCACCCTTATCTTAGTTTTCAGAAATATTTTTTTCATCCTCTGTATTAAACCTTCGTCTACTCTTCTTTCTTTCATGGTTGTCCTCGTCTCCCTCTACCGCTTTTCTCCTTCTCCCTGTACTCTATTTTCCACACCCCCTCGCAGACCCTTAGAATACTTCCTATTCCATGGACCTTTCCTCTCTTCTTCCGTCTTTTCTCCCTAATGATTCTTTCATGCTTTCTCTTTCTTCTGTTGAGTTGCCCTTTTTCAATTTCCCCTTTCCTTCATTGTCTTACATTAACCTTCATACTGCCTTTACTTTCTCTGCATTCTTCGTTTCACCATCCTCTTCTAACCCCCTCTCCTTCTTTTCCCGGTCTTACGACTTCCTTTACCTTATCAATCACTTTTTTGAGTTTTTATAGTAGCGTGTCTACTCTTTTCTCTTCCATACTCCCTATCTTCTTGTTTTCTATTTTTTCTCCAAATTCTCTTAACTTTTCCTGTCCCAACTGACCATTTTTTATTTTCTTGCCCCCTTTGTTTCCTCCTTCTCCCTGCCGTGCTTTGGACATCCAAGTTTTAATTTTGCGATCACTGAAAAGTGCTCTCAGCCTATCTCATTGCCTACTTCCATTCTAACTATCTCATTCCTTATCCTTCTACTGCCAGAATCTATTCTTCCTTTGACAACTTCTTTTTACCCATTAACTCAAAACCTATTCTCCCCACACCAATGTCACCAGAAACATGCCTTCCCTCCCTTCCTCCATTCCTCTAACCCTTTTTACCCCTTCCACCCTTATTCGTGCTCCTATATCTCTCACAGATTATTAACTTCTTCCTCTCCCGTCTCACTGTTCACCTTCAGACCCTTGATTATTGCATTATTTTTTCTCATTGATCTTTGCTCCCCTTCTATTCATCTTTCGATCTGTGATAATCTCCTATGTAGCATCTCGTTCTCTACATGTAAGCTCACCTCTTCTATTAATTTCATTTCCCCTTTCTCCTTGAGCTGCCGCCTTTTCCTCTTCATATCCTCGAGTATCCCACATGTCTCCTCTCTAACTCCTTTAAACATTGCTTCAATTCTCACGAGCCAGTTCCCCTAACCCCTCTGTCTTTCCGGCGTTTTTCTTTTTATCTTGCTTTTTTTTAAAATTTTACCTCGTCTAATTCTTTATTCCCGTCTTTACGAGTCGGCATTTTTGGGTAATTCGACTGTAAAGTCGGCTAGTCAGGAAAAAATGGTAACTAGTCAAATAATGGACGGTTCTTGACCGGCTTCTGATTCGATGACCTTTTTTTTTTGAAGCCGGCGACAAATTCCAAAACTCAATGCGCACGCGACGCCCCTGTCTCATTCCTTTTTTCCTCTGTTGATTTTTCCCCTCCACTGACCATTCCCTCGCTGCCGTGGATCCCCCCCCTTCCTAATCGGCATCTTGTATTGCTCGGCTCGTTATCATCGCTTACAACGCTCTTCTGCCGCCCTCTGTCTGGGCTCCACGTTAAAGGCATCCTACTTTATCTACTGAGCAAGACTCACACCTCGCCTCCCTCCAACGTTACTTTTTCCCCGCCTAAACTTTTGGATTTTACTTTTGGAAAGCTAAATGGTTATTGTTATTAACACATTTTATTTTTCAAATTTTAAAATGTTAGTAATCACGAAGGGGTAGGATGCGGTTGAAAATTTCAGAAAAACACTTTACGTAATTTTGTGGATGACCCCTTATTTGTATCGAAAACCACATTTAAATAACTATATTACGGCATGCCAGCAAATCAGCAATACCTCATTTTTCCGCGAAAATAAAAAATAAAATACTGTTTAAGGATAAAACAAATATTTAAACTTATTAGATAAGACTTTTCTCATGTAACTACATTCAGTATGTAGTACTGCTTTAGTTTAACAAGGAAGAACAAATATTTAAAATTATTCAACTAACCAATTTTAAATTCAATATTCAAAATTTCCAACTTCAACTATTTAAATTGAGGCATTCAAAAGTCTGAAATGTGAACAATCGAGAATCTAAACACTGTAAATATTAATTGATAACTGGTTGTGTTTAGGAAAAAGTATATCAGGAGTTGAATCATATTTACGGTGAGGTAATTCCCGAAAATATTTCTGTTACAAATGAAGACTTAAAACAAATGAAATATACAGAAAAAGTGATTCAAGAATCAATGAGACTGTTTCCCGCCGTACCATTTCTTTTACGAAAAGTAGAAGAAGATCTGGAAATAGGTTGGTTATTGTTTCATTTGTTAGAGACTTTTTTCAAATGAATGTCTCATTAATTATCAAAACCATAATTTTACTTTCAGGAGGCTACATATTGCCGAAAGGTACGACGGCTTTCTGCTCTATAGCAAAGGTTCATCGCGACGAAAAATACTGGCCTGATCCACTGAAATTTGATCCTGATAGATTTCTTCCTGAAGAAGTCGCGAAACGGAATCCAAACTGTTATATGCCCTTCAGTAGTGGACCAAGAAACTGTATAGGTTTATATTTGAATAAAATTAAAAGCACAAAATGATTTTTAAATCAGGCCAATATTTTACTAATAAAAAATGTCTTTTTCTTTGTTTCTAGGTTTTACATTCGCCATGATGGAGATAAAGACAGTTGTAGCCAGAATTATTTTAAAATATATTATAAAAAAGAAACACATTCAACCCATTATAAACATTAAACAACGGGTGGAAATCTTAGCTCATCCTGCTGAACCAATTATGATAGAAATTGTGAAAAGAGTACCAAAGACATATAGTGGCTAAATTTTGTATTCTTATATAAATAAATAAATCTTCAACATGTGAAGAAAGTATAAATTTTCCCCAAAAATTGTTATAAAAAGAAAAATATTGCTTACTGTAGACCATCAAACTATATCTGCGGAACTAAATTTCAAGGGAGTCCAATGTAAGCTTTGGAAAGTCGAATGAAGCAACTTTCAGAATTATCTTAATTTATGTGTGATGTAAAGTCTGGTATTCATATGATGGTACGAGATAATTTAGTGAAAATCTTCCGTACTATTAACCGGAAAATGAAGAACACGAGGGATGTAAGTTTTTAATGAAAAGTTCACAAGGTAGAGTGAATACCACTTTTCACCTAACCGCTTTATTTTAAAAAATGTAGTTAAAAACAAATTTGTACATCTATTTTAGGCTAACAATTTTGACCTGAAACATTTTACCTTTGTAGTCAGCACATGTACTTGATGTAATTTTTCCATAAAATAGCGTAATCAGTGTCAGCGTAATTTACAGATTCAAGCAAATTGTTGAAACCTTTTTTGTTCATAAAATTAAAAAATCAAATTCTCTTTTATGTAAAATTATCCTTTAATAGAATGCTCTCAGCCTATACGGAAAAAAATTATTTGTTGAAATTTTAAATGACTGAGTCAACCACTCTAGGATAGGGCCAAACATATGTCATAAACTGGAAGTATCGTCGTTAGAAACTTTGATTGTCAACTAAAAACGATCAATTTTCAACCAAAAAAGAAATAATACAATCTTTAGTTCAAAACAAAAAATTTCAAACAAAATAAAAACGACTTTTTAACAAAAATAGTTAAATCTCCAGCCAATAAAATTAATGCTTAACAAAGTAGTTCATCCTTCAACTAATAAGTAGTTGAAATTACAACCAAAAGAATGAAAAACCCTAATGAAAAAATTAACAGTTAAATTTTAAAATTATAATAATCAATTTTCAACTAAAAGAGAAGTACTTAAATTTTCAGGTAAAGAAAATAAATATTCAAACAACAAAAAGAAACGTATTTTTAACAAAATAGTTCAATCTTCTACTAACAAAATGAATTCTTAACAAAGAATTTCATGGTTTAACTGAGTAGTAGAAATTACAAAATTTAATAGTTGAATTCTCAAATAAAAACAATCAATTTTCAACCAACAAAGAAATAATGCAATCTTTATTTAAAAAAAAATAGTTTTTGAAAAAAGTAAATACGAATTTTCAACAAAATAGTAAAATCTTCTACCAATAAAATGAATTCTTAACAAAGTAGTTGATCCTTCAACAAAGTAGTTGAAATTACAACCAAAAAAGATGAGTTCTCATTAAAAAATGTAATATTTCAATTTTGAACTAAAAACAAACAATTTCACCCAGAAAGTAAATATCAATATCTTTATTTAAAAAAAATAATTATCAAACGAAAAAACGAATTATCAACAAAATATGTAATTAAATCTTCAACCAATGATGAATTCTTAATAAAACATTTGATAGTTGAATTCTCATCTAAAAAAAAATCGATTTTCATCAAAAAATGGAATATTTAAATTTTCACCTAAAACATATGAATTTTTAACAAGAAAACAACAAATTTTCAACAACATTTTTTATTTATAAACCGACAAAATTATTTTTAACCGAAGTCGTAATATTTAAATTTTCAACCAAAATTATTTAATTTTCAATCAAAAATGGATTAGTTAAATTCAGTTAAGAAAATTTATTTTCAACTGAAATTATAAATCTTCAAAAAAAAAATTAAATATGTGTAGTCACATTCTGTGTTAATCCCCCCCCCCCCTTCCTGACATTCTGACGTACTTTTTGAACGGCCCCTAAGTACTAAAGAATTAAAAAACAAATAATAACTCTTTTTTTTTAAATGGCCCGACTGTTTTTTTTTTTCATTTTAGGCTAAAAATGCAAGCTCTTTTCAGTGACAATTATTCCAGGCTAGGCGTGGTGAACTTTATGGACCGTGATCCACTTTTACCATTTTGTTTAAATCTCAAAAACTTTTCTCTTGTATATAATTTTCCCTCCAAATGGTTTCTGTTTTATTGTAGAAAATACGTACAATAAGACAGAAATAGTATATTCTAACAGTAGATAATAAATTCTCTCAACAAAGTTTCTGTAGAATTTATAGTGCTTGCAAAGTTCTATCAAAACACCAATTAAAGATACTTTGATGGCCAATTCAAATGCAGATTAATTCCCGATAAAAGACCAAATTTCCTCCTTAATCCTCGAAACTCCCAGTCAGCATAAATTCCAATTTCCTTCTAATTTCTCCTCGAGATTAATTAATCCGATTCGTCACCCCTCGCATACATCCACTTGCCTTATCTGCGACTCGTAAATGTCCCAATCCGGAGTCATCCTCACCAAAAGCCAAAAAATTCATACTTCAAGCTCCACAGTCCTGCTCCTGAAGGTAAATATTCTTATCGACACAAACACGTACATAGAAAAGTTCACAGGTGGTTGACTCTGTATACGTGACATACACTGGCACGAGAGTTAGTTCAACCGAAGGGGGTGGCTCAGGATGTAAATATAAATTGAAACAGTAACCAGTTGCTTCCACCTATTTGCGCACTATTGAAAACGAAGCGAAAAATGGAACTTGGATCGATGCAACTTTTTTTCGATAATTTTTGGGCAATAGGGGTGTCTGAGGGTGAGAATTGAGAGCAATTAGATGATCCCGTCTCGATGAGAGGGATGCTGGAATAGAACGCCGCCCAGGCCGCGCACTGTCTGGAGCCTTTCGGTAAATTTTACCACCTCGTCTCAGCTTCAGCTCTTGTTCACTGTTCACATCATGCTATGGTCCAGAATTCAGATGCGACTGCGTCATATGGAAACGGCGCCGACGCTCTTGAAATTGTAGGGAGATCCGGATTCTATGTACGCAAACCATCATCGGGTCGAAACCATCATCGGGTCGAAACCACCCGGGGGAGTATCCTTTAAATGCCAAGGTTCTGATATATATGTCGTAGGCATTTCGAGGTTTTAGGCAGTCGGCCGACTGCCTAGGCATTCAACCAACTGCCGGAGTTCAGAAGAATTTGGGTAGAAATCTTTACCTGGCTTCCAAGTTCAAGCTTTATTCACGCATTCAGAAGAATACTTAACAATTCTTCTAGACTATATTATTGATGTTATGGATGTCGAACAAATAAGTTTATTATATAAGAATTGACCAAGAAACCAACTCTCTGAGAACGGCAATTAAATCCGAACTCAAGAGAAAAAAAATATCAAGGTCTATGGCTGAATGTCTGTTTGTTAAATTTTTAAGAAGAAAATTAGAAACACAATATTAACAAGTCAATCTATGCAAACATTTATTTTTGACGAAAAAAAGCTCAGAAACATTGTGAATCCAAAAATCAGTTGCTTTGAAAAAAAAAACACATTCAAAAAGTTCAATATACGCAAAAAGTCCGTCTTTTTTATACTACTTATTGGGACCAACATGTTTCGAGATCACTTTAGATCTCCTCATCGGGGTATAATTTTATAGAATGCTACGAACACATATTTCTATCTTATTCTCAATATTAGTAATGTATGTACATATGAGACTGAAGTTTCTCATCGTACTGTCATTTACATTATTTTTCATTTTTTATTTTTGGATGAATTTTTAACTTTTAATTTTCGGTATAAGTATCAATCCTTAATATTTCTGAAATTCTTTATGCACTTTAATACTTGTTTTAATTGCCAATGAACAGAACATTAATATACAATAATATACAATAATTTCAAATGTTTCCTATAAAAATTCGATAAAACTATCAAAGGCTTTGTTATATCTCGAAAGGTCTCTTTTCAAATTGATTGCATTATTGCCCTCTCTCTTTATGTATAACATTTCCCTAAATTCCCTTTTTCTTTGGTTCCTTTCATTATATAGGACTCTTACACAATCCCAATCGAACTCATGGCCATGTGTGATTCTATGTTTCGACAGCACGCTATGGTATTTCTGATTTCTATGAAAATTATTTTGATGTTCATCTGTCCTCATTCTTAGTGGTCTTCTTGTTTGGCCTATATATACTGCCTTGCAATTCCTACATTTTATTTCATAAACTACATTTTGTTTTTCCATTTTGTCGCGTACGTCTTTTTCCAATTTAGCAGTTCTGTTACTTTTGAATGGAATTCTATAAATTGTATGTAAACCCATTTTTCCTAGTAAAGATCTCAAGGACTTTGAAATGTTATCAAAATAAGGTAAAACAACCGTGTTATGTCTATCAAATTCTCTTGTCTCTGTGTTAATTAAAGTGTTTTCTTTCTGATTTATCTGATGAATTCTGTTGTTTATATGTTTTTCAATGAACAAGGGTGGATAATGATTCAAAGAAAGGATCTGTTTGCATACTTCGATATTTTTTTAATGAAAACTTTGATGTGATAATCGTACAGCCCTATCAACCATATTTTTAATAATCGCAATTTTCAGTTATATTGGGTGATTTGACAGA
The DNA here is from genome assembly GCA_011634705.1 of Andricus grossulariae. Taxonomy (NCBI): domain Eukaryota; kingdom Metazoa; phylum Arthropoda; class Insecta; order Hymenoptera; family Cynipidae; genus Andricus; species Andricus grossulariae. The sequence goes on along the minus strand of JAABKJ010000755.1, from coordinate 36,886,754 downwards.
AAACTCAAAGTTCGTTCTGAAAATTATGACTTTCTGCACCAATACGTTTTGATTTTACTTGCTTCTACACAAAGAGCAGAATCATCAACATATCTCGCATAGAAAAGGCATTGAAATCCTACTTTTTCTCATTTGTCGTTAACTAAATTTTCCATTTTGTGGAAAACTGTATTTTCTAAATCTTCCATGACCATTTCTGCCAAAATAGATGAGAAAACAGATCCTATCGGTGTTCCAAATTTTTTCAAATAAAATTTGTTATCAAATTGAGAATAAATCGAATGAAAAACAAAATCGATTGCTTCAATGAACTTTTTAAATGGAATTTTTGTGTGTTGCTTTATGCATTCCCATCTTTTTGCAATCGATTCTTTTACTTTATCTGAAGGAATATTTGGGAACATAGCAATTACATCAAAAGAGGAAAGGGTGTAATCACGAGGAATTGTAATTCCTTTAATGTGTTCAAGAAAAACTGTACTATAATGTTTCTGAGCTTTTCTTGTGAAAAATAAATTTTTGCACAGATTGACTTGTGAATATTGTGTTTCTAATTTTCTGCTCAAAAATGTATTATATTATTTGATATTAATTTTGTTTTTCTACTGGTTTGAAATCAATATTTTTCAAATATTGATTTTTTAAATTGTGCAAAAATTGCTCTCAAAGCTTCGCTGGGATCCGAACCCAGCGAAAAAAAAAATTTCGAACAAGATAATTCTATATTATTGATGTTTTGGATGTCGACCAGATAAGTCTATTCAATAATTTAATGTTAATTTTGTTTCTCTACTGGTCTAAAAACGCCTGGTCTAAACGCCTGACGCGATTTAGGTAATTACAAGAAACAAAATATTAAGAATAATTATTTTATGTCATATATGTGAAAAGTCTAATTTTCAAGCACAAAAGACTTTTTTTTTGCAAAACAGTTGAATTTTCAACGCAAGAATATCTATTTTCAACAAAAATCTAATTTTATATTAAAAAAATTAATTTTCAACCAATCAGCTGAATTTTCAAGGAGATAGTTGAACTATCAGTTAAAAAATTAATTTTTACAAAATAAAAATGATTTTCCAACTTGAAGTATGAATCTTCAACAAAAAAATTAACATTTAAGGAAGTAGTTCGAATTTCAACCAAGTAGAGGAACTTTAAACATAAAAATATGAATTTTCAACGCAAAATGTAATAGTTGATATTTTATCAAAAGAAAATATTTTAATTCAAAATAAGGAAGATTTGTATTCAACTAACAATAACGAATTATCAATAAAATACTTGAATCCTTAACTAAAACAGATTAATTTTCAACCAATCAGTTGAATGTTCGACAAAATAGTAAAAATTTTAGTTGAAAAAATTAATTTTTAACAACAAAATTTCAACTAAAATGATGAATTTTCAACAAATCTTCAATTTTTCACTTCTCTACTAAAAAGACAAATTTTCAAAAAGTTACACAAATTTTTAACTAAATAGTTTGAACAATGGATATGATACTAGTTTCTGAAAAAATTTAACTAAATACTAGAATTTCAAAATTAAAAAAAAAAGTTAAATTTTCATTCAAGATAATTAATTTTAAATAAAAAAAGAATTTTCTACAAAATAGTTTAATTTTGTGTCAAATAGTTGAATTTTCTACCAAAGTGTTGAAATTTCAAGTGAAAAGGCGAACTTTCTACAAACCAGTTGAATTTTCAACCTGAGAATAGTTGAATTTTCAGTTCAAAAAATCAATTTTTATCAAAAAGAAAACGAATTTTTAACACAGAAAATTGATGTTCTACCAAAAAAGACGAACTTTCAACAAAATACATAAGTTTTTAAACAAATAGTTGAATTTTTAACCTAGAAAATTACTTTTCTACCTAGAAGACGATTTTTGAACAAATTATAGAAATTCTCAACTAAGTAATACTTGAACAATTTATGTGATGCTACTTTGGAAAAAAATGTTAACTAAATAGTGAATCTTTAAACTAAAAATGATGAATTTTTAACCAAAAATGGTTTAGTTAAATTTTCATTCAAGAGAATTAATTTCTAATACAAAAATGATTTTTCTACAAACCAGTCGAATTTTCAACCCCAGAATATGATTTTTCAATAAAAAGAAAAAATCATTTTCAACCGATCGGTTGAATCTTCAACAAAATAGTTAAATTTTCAATCAAAAAATTTATTCTTAATTAAAAAGAACGATTTTGAACCTGAAATATGAATCCTCAACCAAAAAAATTAACTTTTAAGAAAGTAGTTCGAATTTCAACCACGTAGTGGAACTTTCAAAAGATTAATTTTTAACACAAAATGTAATGGTTGATATTTTAACAAACGAACAAATTTAACCGAAATAACAGACATTTGTATTTAACCAACAAAAACAAACTTTCAACACAAAAGTTGAGACCTCAAATAAAAAAGATTAATTTTCAACCAAACATTTCAATTTTTAACAAAAACATGTATTTTCTACCAGGAAAGATGATTTTTTAACAAAATACATCAGTTTCAACCAAATAGTTCAATTTTCTACCAAATTTTTGAATTTTTGACCCAAAAATACCAATTTTCTACGAAGCAGTTGAATTAAAAAAAAAAGTTCATATTCAACCGAAATGGATTAATTTTAATCCAGAAAGTTGAATTTTTAACCAAAAAAGGTGAGATGTCTACAGAAAAATATGAATTTTCAACCAAAAAACTTTTCTAATCAAGAAAGAAAAAAAATTCAATGAAATTGTTAATTTTTTAAGTCAAAAAGGCGAATTTTCAACAACATTGTTGATTTCTTAACAAAATAATTCAATTTTGAACCAAATAATAAAGTTTTTAACCAAAAAAGATGTATTCTTAATCAAATGCGGAGCCTGTAAATAGAACATTTAAAAATCATGAAAAATCATGTATAGTAATTAAATAATGAATTGATAATAATAATCAATACAAATTACAAGAAATTATCTATTTTGAATTAAAGGACAATTTAACAAATTTTAATATTCGAAATTGTAACTTGTGCAAGAAAAATCGTAAACGCGGCTTTTTTCGTTGAAGTATTAACTAAATACCACAAAAGATGTGTTCAGAGTTAAAATTATGCATGTTGAATGGTAAATTGAGCCACTTAATTTTTTCCGTAACGGAGTTGCAAAATAAAAATGAAATAGTTATCTTTGAAACCTGTGAAAACATGAAATTAAACTAAAATCCTTTTTAAATATATGACCTAAAATAATTATTCCTATTATTTTTTTTAAGTTTATTTTATTAATTATTTATTTTTATTATAGTAATAAAAAGATTGGCAAATTGAAGAGGAGAACCAGGGAGAACATTTTCGATAAAAAAATCAAATTTTAACCAAATAGTAGAATCTTCAACTGAAAAAGATAAATTTTCAACAAAAAGTTGAATCCACCCCAAAATATAAAGTAGTGAAATTTTTAGGTTAATACAATAATTTTAAACATAACAAAGAATTTTCAACAAAATAATTAAATTTTCAACAGAAAAGAAAAGATTTTACAACTAAAATGCTAAATAATCTTAAAAAAAAAGAATTTTCAACAAAATGGTCACATTTTCAACCATAAATGAGATTCAGTTGAAAAAATTAATTTTTAACAAAGAAAAAACATTTTCAAGCAAATTAATTTTTCAACAAGAAGATTTTCTTTTCATCCCCAAAACAAAATAGTTTAATATCAAACAGAAAAAAAGGTTTTACAACTAAAATGACGAATTATAAAAAAAAAGAATTTTGAATGAAATTGTTAAATTTACAACAACAAAAAAAGTTTTTCAACCAAAATAATAAGTCATCAACCAAAAAGTTCATTTTTAATAAAGTATTTCCATTTTCAACTAAATAGTAGAATTCTCATCAAAAACAGATTAATTTTCGAACAAAAGGTTGGATTTTTAACCCAAAAAGATGAAATTCCTACTTAATTCCTATTTAATTTAATGCCAACAGAAAAAATTTACTACAAATGTTTAACAAAAAGGTTAATTTTCAAACCAAATAATTGAATTATTCACCAAAATAGTGAGATGTTCAACCCAATAACACAAATTTACAACTAGGAAAAACAGATTTTATCATTAAAATTATGAATCATTAACAAACAAGAAAAAAGAATTTTCAAACAAAATGGTTAAAGTTCAAAAAAAAAAGAAAAAAAGTTTTTCAAATAAAATGATGAATTATCATCAAAAAAGAAAAAGAAAGAAAGAAGAAAGATACATTTTCAACTAAAATTATAAATCTTCAACCAGAAAGATTATTTTTTCACCAAAAAGATTAATTTTTCACTACGATCCATGGAAATATTATATTTTCAGTTAAAGAAATTAATTTTCAACATAACAGAGAATTTTCATCAAAATAGTAAAATTTTCAACCGAAAAGAAAGGGTCTTACAACCAAAATGCTGAATCATAAAGAAAAAGAATTTTCAACAAAATAGTTAAATTTTCAATCAAAAATGGTATAGTTATATTTTCAGTTAATGAAAATTAATTTCTAACAACAACAAAAAACGATCTTCAACTAATGAATTGAATTTTCAACAAAAAAGATGCATTCTTCACCAAGAAGATATTCTTTTCAAACCCAACACAAAAAAGTTACATTTTAAACCGAAGAGAAAAGGGTTTACAACTAAAATGATGAATCATCAACAAAAAAAAGAATTTTCAACATAGTTAGATTTTTAACCCAAGGATATGAAATTTCTATGATAAAAGATGAATTTTTGTAACAAAAAGACGACTTTTCCACAAAATAGTTCAATTTTTGATCAGAAAAGTATTGTTAATCAATAAAGAAAAAAAAATGTAATCCAAAGTGTTAAATTTTGATACCAAAAACACGAATTTTCTACAAATAATGGAAATTTTTACCAAAATAATGAAATTTTCAACCCAAGAACACGAATTTCTAACAAAAATTATAATATTTTATATTTCGACCAAAATCTGTCGTACTTTTTCCCCGAAAGGGGTAGAGAGGTTGGGAAGAGAGGGATAGTCATTAGTGGAGATATAGGGGAAGTAAGGGGAAATTAGTGGTTTTGAAGTAGGGCAAGTGAGGTGAAATCGTGAAAGTGAGAGGAAAAAATAGGAGGGTAAGTAGGTGAAGTAGGGAAAATAGGGTTGGGGGGGGGATTAGGTGAAGTAGGGAATGAGCGTAGGGAAAGTACGTTAAGTGAGGGAAAAATAGAAAGGGCAAGTAGAGGAAGTGAGGGGAAGTACGGGAAATTATTAGAACTGATGGTGGGTATGGGAGGGGAAGCAATATCTGGGGAAGGGAAGTAGAGGAAGGTCTGTGTTAGCTTGGGAAGCCAGGAAAGGGGGAAGTAGGGGAAAAGTAAGTTTGGAAAGGGGTGAAAATGTGGGAGGGGGACGTTTGAATGACTTAATTACGTCCTAATAGGCTACGCAACCCTTTTTTGAAGGCATGCGGCGCCTACTTTGACTAATATTTTATTTGTTATTATAAAACACAGCAACTTTGGGCACTAGCTGTCTCCCGATTCCCAAAATTTTGTATTTTTGGTACATTTTCATAAATATGTTAATTAGATTTGTGAAACGATAAAATAATGAGAAGGAAAAAATGAGATTTAGCAAAGCAACACCATTATACAAGGTTTTATAAATATAAATATTATTTTTATATCAAATCGCCATTCTCCATACGTTTGAGTGCCTTAAAAGTTTAAGAGTGAATTTATAATATTTTCGAACACTGGGAGTTTATAGATTAAAAGCTATTACCTGCTTTTAGCTTGGAAAGGCGAAGCTCATCACTATTAAACGCTGATATTTGTGACATTCAATCTAAGGTTTTTTCGTTATCAGCATGTATCATAAAAACATGAGGCTATGCTTTTTGTTAAAATATTGATCTTTCAATGGGATTGGATAGCCTTATTTATCATCACTTTCTTATCACAATGAAATCAATCTGAAAAACCAACTATCCATAATAACATGATAAAAGTTGTAAAAAAAAACCACTATTGTTTGAAAAATTAGGTTATAGGTTCTAAGATAAAAAATATACTAAATGATAAGAATTGATAAAAATCCCTTCCCTTACGCACCATCGTTTCTGATCATTTCTCCTACTTCCCCTCACATCATCCACTTCCTGTTCCTAATTTTCCCTCATTTCGTCTACTTCCGCCAATAATTTCATCATATTTTTACATTTATATATTTTTTATTTATATATTATTATATTTTCGCATAATTTCCCCTACTTCCCCTTCCATTATTGACCCTTGCTTTCTCCACTCCTACCATTTCCCCTAATATCCCCTACTCCCCCCTTCATTCTCCTACTTCACCTCTCCTTCTTTTCCCTGACTACGCCTACTACCCCTTTCCTCATTTTCTCTTAGTTGCCCTACTTCCTCCTCATTTCGCCTACATTCCCTTCCCTCATTTTCCTCACTTCCCCTCACTACTCCTAATTTCCCTCCCCTCATGTCCCTTCATTTCACCTACTTTCCCACCCTCATTGCCGTTCATTTTATCTACTACCCCTCCCTTTATTTTCCCTCGTTTCCCCTCTTTTCGGCTCACTTCCTTTACTCCCATCATTATTTCCCCTCACCTATCTCATTTTCCCACCTTAGAAAATAGAACGAATGATGGACAGATGAATGTAGGGACACCTGACCGAAACTATAAGGGTTTCTGCTCCGGGCTACGAAATTCTAAAAATAAAAAAAAAATTAAAGGTTGTCTTTTTGAGAAAATTCACTATTCATTTTTTTTTCTTGCAAAATGTACGCCATTTTGATAATCGAAAAAAATTTCCAGTTGCGTTAGGGGATTTAAAAGATTGTAGACTGCACTAAAGCTGCCGCAAAGAAAATTAAACGATGTAAATTTTTCCCAAGATGCCACATTCTGAGGAAAATGTTCGTAATTTTTTTTTAAATGTATCTAAATATTGAAGTAGCTTTAAAATCATGAGAAAAAATTTTAGTGAAAAATATATTTCAACCCTTACAAATTCCGTGAGATCTCCAGGGTAACACTGCCCGATTTCATGTGAAATCAGTCAAAAGAGTTTTCACTTTTAAAATAGAAAAATACTCGAATTCATATTGAAAATCTAGTACAAATGGACATCACTGAATTGTTAAAGTTGGAAATTATCCATTTAAATTGGAGGATTATTAGAAACAAATTATCAGTTATATAAAGTTCAACAGGGGAATATTGGACATGAATATCGATTGAATTTTGAAGCTAATGGTGTTAACTGTGTTGACTATACTATTCAACAGGTTTCAATAATCATTTTCATAATGACATCATAGCAAACTCAATATTCCATGCTAAATAATTAAACAGGCTTTAGTGAGAGAAACTGTTATTTCAGGTACAAAATTTGTTTTCTTTTCCTCACATTCCCTAATTTCCACTACGTCCGCTCTCCTCTTTTCCAATTATAAACCTACTTTCCCTTCATTTTACTAATTTTTCTACTTCCCCTACCCTTACTTCCCCTCATAGCCCCTAATTTCCCCTACTAACACTTCTATCGTTTCTCCTAGTTTACCAACTTTCCTTTTATTTTCCCTAATTCACCTCCCCTCTTTTCCTCTACTGCAACCACTTCCCTTTTTTGTCCATAATTAGATCTACTTTCCCTCCCCTCATTTTCCCTACTTCGCCTACTTGTTTCTTGTTACTTGCACTTGTTTCTCCTACTTACACTTCCCCATTTATGCTCATTTCTACTCATTTCTCCTAATTCCCTCACATTGTCCCTAATTTTTCCTACTTCTTCTCTTCTCACTTTCCCTACTTCACCTACTTCACCTACTTCACCTACTTCAAGTCGCCTCATCTTCATTACTTCCTCCACATTTACCCTACTTCTCCTACCCTCACTTTCCCTCATGGACCCTAATTTCCCCTACTACCACTCATATTGTTTCCCCCAGTTCAGCTACTTCCCTCTTATTCCCCATAATTTTCTGTACTCCCCCTCCTCTTATTTTCTCTACTTCATCTTCTTCCCCTTCACTTATTTTTCCTTCTATATCTTCCACATTCTTCCTCATTTCTACTGATTTCCCCTACTTCCCTCTTATTTTCTCTCAGTTTTTCTACCTTCTCTCCCATTACTTTCCCTACTTCACCTACTTCCTCTGCACTTACTTCTCCTAATTTCGCTCACCCACTTCTCCTTATTTCCCCTAATTTCCTCTAATCACTCACGCCTCATTTCCCTTCAATTCCATCACTCCCCCTCCTTGAAAAAAATACGATGGACGGACGGACGCATATCCGACTGAAAATATAATGGCTTTGGCCCGGGGCGGAGCTACGAAACCCTAAAAAAGTCTCTTAGAACTTTTCTCCATTTTGCATTTTTTTCGAAAGTTTTGACAAAATATGAATAAAGTCGACTTTAATCGCATTTTTCTTGAAATAATAAAATTGTCTAAAATTTTGCAAAAAATATTAATACATTAAGTATCACATGTTATTAAATATTTTATAAGTTGGAAAAATGGTATTGTTCTAAGACAGATATTATTATATCCGAATTCATTCAAATTTTAGCAAAAATTTAGAAAAAAACGAAAGATAGAGAAAAGTGTTTATAAAAGATTTGTTAGAAGCTTTCGAGGGGAACAAATGGGCTATTTTGACTTTTTCGGTATCTTGTCTCGATATTGCAAAAAATGCGAATCTTCATTTTTCACAAAAAGAGAGAAAAGATCAACTTTTTTCGAATATATTCACCATATATGTATCGGCTTGAAAAAAATCAAGAAAAAATCAAACTCCATCCAGAGAAAAATTCCAATTTATCAATGTTAATAATTTCTTCCTCGTACAGGGAGGTTTGTAATGACCCAAATTTTCAAATCTACTTTTTTGACATATTTTAATATAATTGGACCCCGGAAGCTCGAAAATACAGTTTTAAAAAAATGTCCGTGTGTGTGTGTGTGTGTGTAAGTTTTTTCTGTTCACCATATCTCGAAAACTGAAAAATTTGTACGAATTGTAGCTACGACTAATATCTAGATCTGATAGGTTTCTGAGCTAGGTCGGCCATTTACAAGTAGTTTTTTTTAGTTTAAAAATTTTTTTAAATTGCGTTGTTCATATGAGAAAAACTTTTTTGACATTCAGAATACAGCAATACGATATCTAGCGTATTTGTTCGCGTCTTCGAGACGTATCAATCGGCCTATTGTTGAACCTTTTATGACTCACAAGTACAGATATATGAACTTTCAAGTAAATGATTTATTCTATTTATATAAGAAAAACCTCTTTTAGATTCAAAACATAACAATACGATATCTAGTCTATTTGTTCGCATCATAGAGACGCATCGGTTGACCTTTTGTTGAACCTTTAATGACCCACCAGTACCGATTTATGAAGTTTCAAAAAAATGCGAGTATTCTGTTCATATGAGAAAAACTTTCTTCATATTAATACTACAGTACTGTATTTGACATGATTGTATGCGTCTTCGAGACTTGCCGAATGAACTATTGACAAATCTTCTATGACCTCTTACGATCTAATAATGCCGATATATAAACTTAAAAAATATATTTTTTATCTTGTTGATATGAGGAAAGCTTTTTTAATATTGAAAATATAACAATAATGTATATGATACATTTGGCCGCATCTTCGAGACGCATCTATTGCCCAATTGAAGAAGCTTTCATGACCTACCATAACCTACCAATATCGTTTTTAAATTTCTTTAAAAAAATATTTACTTTGTCTTTAAGCGGACTTTTTTTTTAAATTGGGAATATAAAAGTATTTGATGTAATTGTTTGCATCTTAGAGACGCGTTGATTGACCTATTGAGGAACCGTAAATTGAAAAGTTATTCATTGGAACAGAACACATCGATTGACATAGTTTTGTCAACAAAATTTTTTAATTAAATTGGTGAATTACGTGTCATATAAAATCTTTTAAAAAACTATATATTTTGCCGGAAAACGATTCTGCGACATCAGCATACACAGCCTGCCCGATTTGAAATAAATTCGTCAAATATTATATCGCTAAATTTGTTAAAAATAAACTTTATATAACATTTTTTTCTAAAAACATTGTATAACTTTTATTTGTAGTGAATAGATAATTTTATTACTTTTTTAAATTATTATTACCAGATAATAGACCTCTTTTCTGACATCTGATTCCGGATCTTTCTCTAAGAATAGAAATATTATTGGAAAAGTTTTGCAAGAAGAAAAAAGAGATTTTCTTCGAGTAGAACAATCCTCTATAAGTGGCAATTGATTTCAAAAGAAGCTTATTATCCTTTCTTTTTTTTTTATAAGAAAAGGAGTAACTAAAAGGTCGTGATTCCATTTCCAATAAATTTTCTAAAGAAATTTAATGAAGTTTATTCGAAAACAAAAACTAAAGTTCATTCTGAAGTTAAAGAAATATGTAATGATCTTCAAAAATGGTTAAAAAAATAAAGTTCTACTTGTGATACAACTCAATAAAGCTTTTAATGCTCACAATTGTAATATAGTTAAAATTATAAAATAAATTATTCCATTCACATTAGAGCAAGGGGAGTAGTTTAAAATTTTTGCTGAGATGTTCTTACTTTTTTTATAATAAATGTACATTACTCAAGATTTAAGTTTTTCACGGAAAAATAAAATTTTTATCTAAAAGAAGAGTTCAGTTAAAAGATGCTTATAGATTACGACTTCTTATATGCTATTTAGTGCATTTCATAAAAAAACTTCTAATTAGATGGTGGCCGTTTTATTCAAGGAAAAAATTAATGGTATTTTTCCGGGTTTTCCCCGGTTCGCAAAACAGTTTTCATGGTCTTTGAAATTAAAAAATTCGAACTCTTCAAACAGAAAATTTTTCAATTGAAGGAATCAAAACTGAACTGCAAATTAAAGTACTCAAAGTGAAACTCTTTTGAATTTTAAGCTTGTAAATTGAAACTTAAAAAATGTTAAGTTCAACAAATTGTTATACAAACGCTCAATAATTTTTACGTATTAAATGAAAGATTTTAACATTTTAAAAATAAAACATGTCTTCCTTCCAATTCAGTGGAAAATTGAATAAAATGTTCGTCCTTAGATCTGAATTTGAAAAAAAAAACTGCGCCCCGTGCACTCAATAGAGCCAAAAGTTGCCCTATTATAATTCGAAATGCAATTAATAGCCAACTCGATAAAAATCTTAAAAATAAAAAAATATTTCCCTTCTAATTAGGAAAAAACTTAAACCAAAATTTCCTTCCTTCCAACTCGATAAACATTTGAAAACCAGAAAAAATTGTAAGTAGAAAGTTCTTCCCTTAAAATAAATAAAAATGTTAAAAAAGAAAAAATGTTATTCTCCCAGTTCCAAAAATAAATGAATAACCAAAATTTCATCCCTTCTAACTCAATCAAAATGATAAAACAAAAAAATGCCTCTTCCAATTAAAAAAAAAACTGAAACCCAAAATTTCTTCCCTTGCAACTTCGAATTCAGAAAAAATGTTAATATCCAAAATTTCATCCTTTCCAGCTCTATAAAATGTCAAAAATAAAAAATGTACCTCTTTTAATTAAGGAAAAATTTTAACCAAATTTTTCTCCCTTCCAACTTGATAAAAATCTTGAAAACAGAAAAATATACCTCTTTTAATTCATAATCAATTTTTAATCGAAATTTCCTCCCATCCGACTCATTAAAAATGTACAGAATTCCTATTCCAATTCATAAAAAAGTAAATAACAAAAATTTCAGTTTTTCCGACAGTATAAAAATTTTTATAACAAATAACTTTCCTTCTTGCAATTCCGAAACAACTGAAAATCAAAATGTCCTTTCTTTCAACTCAATAAAAATGTAAAAAATAAAGAATCTATTCGCCTTTAAGAAAATAAAAATGTAAACAAAAGGTCCTCTTCCAAGTCGGAAAAAAATTAAACACCAAAATTTCTTTCCTTTCTTCTAAAGTTAGAATTGTGAAACTCAAACGTTTCTTTTTATACATACATCCTTTTATGATGAATTATTTTCATTTTAAGTCTTTTAAATAATAAATTATTGTCCAATTGTTATTTATAAATTCAAATTGAACACTTTCACTTACAAATTAAAATTTTTGTAAATGGCACTCTGAAATTTCAACGATTCAGCCTTCCTATTTCAGACAATAGGGTTTAAAATTGTTTACTTTTCAATATTTGATTAATAATTTGTTATTTTAAACGAACAATGAAATATTGCTAAGTATTTAAAAATTTTCAAATTGAATAGTTAAAAATGGAATATTGTAGACTGAAATAATATTTGTATGGAAAATGAAATTGGACAAAACCGTTTAATTATGAATCTATTAATTTTAAATTATTTAAAAATTAAAAATAGGGTGAACAATTTTGAACAATTGAATTTTCAACCCTGAAATCTGTAAATTGTCTAATTTTGTGGACGGCATAATTTTGCCTAAAAAGCAAAATCCCGAATGATGAAAAATACCGAAAATATAATTACCAAAGTAGAAAATTTCCGGAAAATGAAATTTGCCAAATTTAAAATTACCGGAGGTAAATAAAATCATCGGAAATATATTTTAAAAATGAGGGTTTTCAAATTTCGGTAATTACACGATTTCGGAAATTTATTAATTTCGGTCATTTTAAAATTCTGAATTTTTCTAGTTTCGTTAATTTTCATTTTCGGAATATTTCAATTGCGTTAATAAATATTTTCGGTAATTTTATTTATCTTCTGTAATTTGAAATTTCGATAAATTTCATTTTTCGAACATATTTTATTTTGGGAATTATATTTTCAGTATTTTTCATCATTTACGATTTTCCTTCTTCGGCAAAATTATGTTGTCCGTAATAATTATGAACAGATTCAAAATCGTCTTGTAACATAAATTATTACTCAATGTTTAACACTCGCAATACAGTTCAGTTTTAAAATCATTAATTAATATATATTTATAGTTGATATGAAATTGATAATATTCTAAATGATTGTATAAACTTTTCTTATAAAATTTTGTCAAATTTACGGTCAAAAAATAAATTTACTGTCATTTTCCGGTTTTTTCCTACTCAAAAAATTCCCGGTCCAACCTGAATTAGCTATTTAATTGGAACTGGAATTATGATTGGCATGTCTTAAGTTCAACTTTGAAATATGAAGTTAATCAGACCAAATATTTACATATATAATAATATAATAATAATTTATATAATGCATTTTTATAATTTGTTATTTTATTTATTCATTTTTTAAATATGTTTTGGTAAGAATTGACACAAACATTTAATAAATTAAGAATTAATATAGTTTATAGGTCTGATATATTTGAAAACATGGAATCGTTTATTAAGTAATCGTCAGCAGTTAACGAAATAGCACATTTCTGTGTGCGAGTTAGTAATATTTGCGAAACGTCCCTTCAGAGAGGTTTGATTTATTTTCGGAAGAGGGATTCTATTTACCACAAACAGTCACGTTTCCACTGGTTGAACCTATTTTCCGTTAACCATTAACCTAAATACTAAAATACAAAATGGATCATGTCGTTACGTCATATAATGAATTTATTAATAATTATTAAACAAATTTCATAATATTTTTATTTCAACTACTTTTTCAAAATATCCTCCCTTCGAACTCAGTTAAAATCTTTAAAATAAAAAATGTTACCCTTCCAATTAAAAAAAAAACTAAAACCAAAATTTCCTCCCTTCCATCTCGATAAGAAACTTAAGAACATAAAAATTTTCCTCATCCAATTCAGAAAAAATTGAAAACCGAAAATTCCTCTCTTTCAACTCAAGAAAAATGTTAAAAATTAAAAATTACCCTCTTCCAACTCATAAAAATTTAGTAACTGAAATATTGTTCTTTCCATTGCTTTAAAAATCTTGGAAATAACCAAATTTTCTTCTTCCAATTTAGAAAAAAAAAATAAGAACCAAAGTTTCCTCTGCCAGCTATATACAAAAATCTTAAGAATCAAAAAATGTCCCTCTTTCAATTCCAAACTAAATTTAAGCGAATAAATATCTAAAAACTTAATTTCATGCTTTCCGACTCTACAAAAATCTTAAAAATAAAAAAATTAATGTTTTTCCTTTCAATTCATAAAAAAATTAAATAACCAGAATCACCTCCCTTCCGTATCGAAAAAAAAAGAAAATACAGAAAAGTCCCCATTTTGATTCAGAAACAAATTTGAAAATCATGATTTCCTCCCTTCCAGCTCAATAAAAATGTTTTTAAAAAATTCCCCTTCCAACTAAGAAAAAATTAAAATCAAAAACTTTCCTTCCACCCAACTTGATAGAAATCTTAAAAACAGAAAAGTGTCTCTCTTCTGATTCAGCAAAAATTGAAAATCAAAATTTCCTTCCTTCTAACTAAAAAAAATGTTAAAAATAAAAAATTACGCTCTTCCAACTCATAAAAATTTAATAACTGAAATATTGTTCTTTCCAACGATTGAAAAATCTAAGAATAACAAAATTAAATTAAGTAAAAGATTGATTTAATTAATTAAAAACTATTTGTTTAATTATTTGCTTATTTTGAAAACTGAAAACAGTAGAAAAATGTTCCTCTTTCAATTCCAAAACAAAAATTTGAACAAATAAAAATCTGAAAACCTAATTTCATGCTTTCCGACTTCCCTTTCAATAACCAAAATTTCCTCTCTTCCAATTTATAAAAACTTAAAAATAGAAAAATGTCCCCCCTCTGATTCAGAAGCAAATTTGAAAATCATGATTATCTCCCTTCCAGCTCAATAAAAATGTTTTTTAAAAAATCCCCTTCCAGTTCAGAAAAAAATAAAAAATAAAACTTTCCTCCCACCTAACTTGATAGACATTTTAAAAACAGAAAAGTGTCCCCCTTCTGATACAGAAAAAATTGAAAATAAAAATTTCCTCCCTTTTAACTAAAAAAATGGTTAGAAATAAAAAATTACCCTCTTCAGTTTTATGAAAAAGTAAATAATCAAAATGTCGTCCTTTCCAAAGCTTAAAAACTCTTTAAAATAAAAAATTTCCGATTCCAATTCAGAAAAAAATAAAAACCAAAATTTCCTTTCTTCCAACTCGATAAAAATCTTAAAAATAGAAAAATATCCCTCTTTCAATTCCAAAAAACTTAAAATCAATAAAAATATAAAAACCAAAATATTCTCCTTTCTAGCTCTACAAAAATCTTACAAATAAAAAAATGTTACTCTTTCAATTCATAACAAAATTATATAACTAAAATTTCCTCTCTTCCAATTTGGAAAAACTAAAAAATACAAAAACGTCCCCCTTCTGATTCAGAAACAAATTTGAAAATCATGATTATCTCTCTTCCAGCTCAATGAAAATGTTTTTTAAAAAATCCCCTTCCAATTCAGAAAAAATTGAAAATCAAAATCTCCTTCCTTTTAACTAAAAAAAATATTACAAATAAAAAATTACCCTCTTCAGTTTAATGAAAAAGTAAATAATCAAAATGTCGTCCATTCCAAAGCTTCAAAACTCTTAAACATAAAAAAGTTTCCCATTAAAATTCATGAAAAAATAAAAACCAAAATTTCTTCCCTTCCAACTCGATAAAAATCTTAAAAACATAAAAATGTCCATCTTCCAATTCCAAAAAATTTAACATCAATTACAATATAAAAAATAAAATTTCCTCCTCTCCAGCTTTACAAAAATCTTTAAAATAAAAAAACTGTTTCCCTTTCAATTCATAAAAAAATTATGTAACCAAAAGTTTCTCTCTTCCAATTCAGAAAAACTTCAAAACAGAAAAATGTCCCCCTTCTGATTCAGAAACAAAATTTGAAAATCATGATTTTCTCCCTTCCAGCTCAATAAAAATGTTGAAAATAAAAAAAATTTCCCTTTCCAACTCAATAAAAATGTTAAAAATAAAAACCTTTCCTCTTCCAATTAACCTAAATACAATATACAAAATGGATTATCTCATAACGTAATTTAATAAATTTATTATTAATTATTTACAATTAATTATTAAAATGAAAATTTTCTTCATTCTAACTCAATAGAAATGTTAACAGTGAAAAACTTCCCTCTTCTAATTAACCTGAATACACAATACAAAATGGATCATCTCATTCAAAATATAATAAGTTTATTATAATTATTGACAAGTTTTTAAAATGGCCTTTACAATTCATACGCTAAATTTCCTGCCTTCAAAATGTTTAAAATAACAAAATTTTCCTCTTTCGAATTCGAAAAATTTAAAAATCGAAATTGATAAAAATTGATAAAAATCTTGAAAATAAAAAATGTTCCCCTTCCAATTCAGAAAAAAATGAAGCCAAAATTTCCTCCCTGCCAACTCGATAAAAATCCTGAAAACGAAACAAATTCCCACTTACAATTCTGAAAAAAATGAAAATCAAAATTTCCTCCCATCCAACAAAAATTAAAAAAAAAATTACGCTGTTCCTACTGAGAAAAAAAAATAACCAAAATTTTATCACATCCAACTCAATAAACATGATAAAGACAAACTAAGGAACAAATAAAAAAAATTCTAAAAAAAAAATTCTCTCCCTTCCAACTTAGTAAAAATGTTTAAAATAACAAAATTTTCCTCTTCCAATTTCGAAAAATTTGAAAACCAAAATTGATAAAAATTGATAAAAATTGATAAAAATTGATAAAAATTGATAAAAATCTTGAAAATAAAAAAATCTTCCCCTTTCAATTTAGAAAAATAGCAAAAATTTTCTCCCTTCCAACTCGATAAAAATGTTAAAAACAAAACAAATCCACACTTACAATTCTGAAAAAATTGAAAATCAAAATTTCCTCCCATCCAATAGAAATTTGAAAACCAAAAATGACGCTCTTCCAATTAAAAAAAAAATAACAAAAATTTTAACACATCCAACTCAATAAGAATGATAAAAACAAACAAAGCACCAAATCAGAAAAAATTGAAAAACAACCAATTTTCCCTTCCAACTTAGTAAAAATGTTTAAAATAACAACATTTGCCTCTTCCCATTTCGAAAAATTTGATAAAAATTGATAAAAATCTTGAAAATAAAAAAATGTTCTTCCAATTCAGAAAAAAATAAAACCAAAATTTCCTCCCTTCCAACTCTATAAAAACCTGGAAAACAGAAAAATTTCCATTTTCCAATTGAAAAAAAAAAAATTTCGAAATTTTCTCCCTTCCGACTTATAAAAAAGTAAATAACCAAAATTTCACACTTTTAAAGTTTATAAAAATCTTAAAAAATAAAAAATGTTCCTCTTCCAATTAATAAAAAAAGTTAATGAGCAATCCTTTTTAACTCTATAAAAATAATAAAAATAAAATAATTTCACTCTTCCAGTTAATAAAAAAAAGTAAATAACCAACATTTCGTTGTTTCCAAGTAAATCAAAATGTTGAAAATAATAAACTTCCCTTGTTCAATTAACCTAATTAGAAAAAAATGGATCATCTCATTACGTAATATAATAAATTTATTATTAATTATTAACAAGTTTTTACAATGGCTTTTACAATTCATCCACTTAAGAATTAATCAACCAGAGGGACAATAACCTCATAGAGTTTCACGTTTCGGTGAATCTTAACCGGCTTTGTACCCACGCATTGTCCGATTATTGGCAGTATAAAGTCCATCTAATAGGCGACAGGATTTACGTAACTACGCAGACGTTAGACGTTATAGAAATTTATTTACATAGTTTTAAGTTAAGTGAAAAAAAAGTCTTCTAGGACAATTCGAGGTACATTTTACATAAGTACGAAGCCCTTTATAAAAATAAATAGTTCGTTGTATTTACTTCACATGAAGTTGATTAGTCTCCAAATAACATTAAATTAACATTAAAAAAAAATCTCATTCATACGTTCACTCTCGTTCATTTTTTTCTTACTAATCTTCCTTATGGTAGATTCCAAGCCAGATTCACAAAAACCAGTTCTTTACATCATGAATTTTTTTTTACTTTTGATACTTATTTGTTCAATGAAGAAATTGTTTAAAATATATAAGGACTCGTCTGTCTGGACCGTTTGAGTTTCCATTTTGTTTAAATAATGCAATTTTAATAATTCTATTTTAGCTAAGGCTTTAAAGTTCTGTTCTGACTTACATTTCAATTTCAAAGTTAATAAAATTAGACTATTTAAACAGAAAAAAAAGATTCTTGTTTTAGATACTTAAAATCCGTCCAAAATAGGACAAGTGCAATAACTTTTTAAAAAAGTTAAAAGTTTTTCACTTGTGAGGACGAGTCGTGGCCCCGAATTTGTACGTTCTTTCTTCGAAATTTTTTTCAGAAAAAAAATTACACGTTGAATATACGCACAGTTAAAGGTGGCGGAAATATATTTTGCAATCTATATTTTTTCTACTAAACGAATAAGTAGCCAAAGTTTAAAAAAAATCGATGATGTAATCTGGCTTCTGTCAGTCCAGCGTGGAATCCACTTTTGCCTGAAATGACTCACGATAGTAATCCCTAAATCCCGTAGGTGTGTTAAGACGGCAGTTTTTCTTCGAGGTACTTAGATAAAGTAATAATGATAAAGTACAAGTGGTAAGGTAATAACCCTAGATGGGAATATTACGGCGAAAAGAAATTTTCCGATAAGAATTTCTCTTGAGAATATAAAAGAGGTCAAAGAGATCAGTAAAAAGTTTAAAAAAAGGATTAAAATAGAGTTTATAATCTTTTTGTCTGAAATTGGTGTATCGCGCGACTAGAAACGCGAAAATCGGCGCAAGAATTAATAAGGATCTACTTTGGGGCGGTCCACGATTCGTCCTCACACCTGCTTAAGGACGAGTCGTGGCACCGAATTTATACGTCCTTTCTTCGGAATTTTTTCAGAAAAAAAAATCAGACGTTGAATATACGCACAGTTAAAGGGGCGGTAATATATATATGTATATAAAATGAGCAAACGAAATTATACATAAATAATATATAATACATTATTAACGGGGATAATTAATTTACAAGACTGTGCCAACGGCGAAACATTTTTTCTATTCACATGCACACACACACTTAGAATATTTTTTTCACATTTTAACACACTCTTATTATTTAGCGGCTTATTACGTTGCTTCATGAGTAGAAATTCCACAATGAAATTCACTGCACTGAAATCAGTCATTAGGTGCACTTGTACCGAGAGAATCAATACGTTCTCACTAATTCTTTGTGGCTCTCATAACAAATAACGAATCTCCTCTGTTATATTGTCTACGTTAATTCGTCTGGACGGACAGGTTTGTACGATCGTATTCGCTGAATTTCGCAATTCCATTTTACTCAGCTACATCATTCTCCCTTTTGTTATTTATAACAAAAAAAAAATCAATACGATTTATACGTACTTCAAAAGAGTCAGTGGGTCGTGTATCCTATTTTTTTCAAACTTAATTTACTGGAGAGTAAAATAACACATAACGCTTTTATTTTGTAGACTATTTTGAGAATTTTGAATGTAACTTCTTTTTAAGTTTTCTAGGTGTGATTCTTAATCAAACTTTCTTTATTAAAAATTTTATAGCCTTTTTTTTGCACAAAATTATTAAAATGTGACCGATGATTCTATGCAAGAAGATGTTTCTATTTTTTCGTAATGAATTTTTGTGCTGGATTTCTTTTGACAAAAAGTTATACATGATAATTTAGGGTAGTTTTGCCGAAAATCAAATATGTAGGGAAATGGTTTTTCTATAATTTGAGGAATCGAAATAGTATTGCCTATGATGTCATTTCAAATAAAAACATTATTTTTAATGTAGCAATTTTAATACAAAACAAAATTATTTTTCAAAAGTTTTTTATAGTTTAATTTTTTTACTGTCGCTTCTTACTATTTAATTGAAAAGAAGTTAAATTTTAATAATTGATGGCTTATTTCTTCAAAGAAAAAATTCTCTACCACTCTCATTTTTCCAATTTTGAAAGCTATTTTTTCTATGGCTGAAATCATTAAAACCATTTTTTCTTAAAGAAACATATTTTTAAACAAATAACTATTTTTTTTATTATTTGTTAATTACAAAAACTAAAAACAGTAGAAATATAGACAATGTTCCACCCCTCAAAAACCATCATTTATTAAAATTAAACTATTTTTTTTTAAATTGGTCAGAAGAATATTGTCCTTAAATATTACTTTTTTCATTTTTATTCACAGATCTTCGTGAATGAATAAATTTTAACGTTTCAATTATACAGGTATAGTCGCAAATAATAAAAATTACGCTCATAAATAATATTTTATATATTTTTTCAATATTTTCAATTCTCTAAACAATTTTCTTTCCATAGAATATCGCGAATTAAGGATATTTTATGAATTCTATGATCTATTTAAAGAACTTAAACAGTAAAATTTTTTGTTTATATTCTGTAAATATTTTATTTCTGTTTCATTTTACTTTTATTCGTTTTGTATTCTTTAAACAATTTATTAGCTCATAATATCGCGCATTAAAGGTATTTTCTGAATTCTTCGACCTAATTTATCAATGTTGAGAGTGCATTTTTTTCATTTTAGTTAACTATTTATTTTTTAAACAACTGAAAATAGTTTGAATGTAACTTTCAAGAGTAAAAAGAAAAAAACGCCTTTTTTTGCTATATTTCAACATGTTCAAAAACTTTGTTCTAATTCTTAGTTTTTTTAACTTTCTAGTAATTGTTTTAACCATTTTCATTTGATTAAAAAATAATTATCTCATATTATCAAGAATTGATAGTATTTTACATACAAGCCAGATACGACCTTGATTTTAAAAGGAAATTTTTAAACAAATAATAACATTATAAAAAAATGTAAAGCTTCAGAAATGGTGTTTACATATATTAATTAGGCCGTAACATTCAGAAAACGTCATTATTTTGCGATATTAAAAGATAATTGAATGCTGACACAAATAAAATTTGTTTGAACAATTATTAATAAGTTTGAAAAACTAAAGATTAGGACAAACTATTCGAACTTGATGAGAAATAGCAAAAAACTTTTTTTTCTTTTTTCTGTTGAAAGCTGCATTTAAAATATTATCAATTGTTTAAATAATAAATAATCAACTCCAATGATAAAATTCACTTCTCACATTCATAAATTAGGTCAAATCATTCAGAAAATTCCTTTAATTCGCGATATTATGAGACAGTGAATTGTGTAGTTTTGTTAAAAACATTTTTAAAAAATATGCACTCTTCAAGTTTATTGAATAGACCAATTTTTGAATTCATAAAATACCCTTCATTCGCGATATTTCATGGAAAGAAATTTATTTAAATAAACAAAAATTGTTTATAGAATTATAAATTAATTTGTAAGTACATAACATGTCGTAATTTATTCATTTACAATGATCTGTATAAAAAAAATTTGGGGCACCGTAAAAGGGATTCAGGGGACTGAAATAAAAAAAATAATGAATTCGTATTCCTTGAAGACTTTTCATGAAATGATGAAAGTATTGCTTATACTTTATTATCCATTTTCGCGTTTTGAATGGAATTATTTATTGGAATATAAAATTTTTTTAAATCCAAAAAACCCGTATTCAATTTTTTTAAACCTAACAAAATGGAGGGGATGAAGCGAAATAATTGTTATACTTTTCGTTTTTTGGGCCACCCTAATCAAGATAATTAAAGGGAATGCGACGGATTCGCCCTGAATAAAATAGTTTCAAACATTTTAATTAAAAAAGAATTTTTAATTGTCTGCTTAACAGAAAGAGATTCTTTCTCTGTCATGTACTACTCTTTATAAAAAAAAATCTGCACTCAGTTATAGCGCAGTTTGTAATTAAAAAAAAAAGGTTGAGTCCACAAAATCCAAAACCTGACGTGTTGGCAAAACTGGAAGGAGAATTTAAATTCAGCACAAAAAATCCACCGCGAAATCGACACGTCCCATTACATGTACACACAAGTCACATTTTCTTGACAAGTGTTATTTCCGAATAAAAATAGCTACAATAATTTCCAGAGCTGAAAAGTGATGTGTTCCTTCCCTAGAAATCGGAGTATTTAATTAGGTCCCGAAAAAACCGAATTGTACGATAAAAAAAATATCGTCAGGCTAAAAATTAAGTGAAGCGTTAAAAAATCTTGGGAAGATTTTCGATTTTAAGTTTAGACAAAGCGAATTCTTTTTCTGTATGTATGCTGCTGGTCACTTTGGATAATCTGGGAAGACTGTATTTTTTGTTGTTGTTATTTTTAGAGTTCCGTAGTTGTTTCTACGGGACTTTGATCACCTAGGTAAGTGAACCCAAGGTGTGAATAGTCTTTTCTTTCTCGGAAAACGACATTGTCATTGGAAGGGCTGGGACTTGGAAGATCTCCAGATTGGTTATAAAGGGGGTTGAGAATTGGGGTGTGATGACTGTTTAAAGTATTGATGTCGTTTCCATTTTTCCGCCCTAGGGTCGACCGACGCATGGATTGCATATTTGAATCGGTGTGGTTTCCGGCGATGCTTGAAGCTCGAGCTGTCGTCGCTGCTTCTGAACTAACAGGACTTTGTTGACCTGAAATTTGGTGAAAAGATTCAATTTAATTACAAAAATTTGATTGCAAAAATTCAATTAAACCTTTCAAGTCCTCACCACAGTAAATCACGGGATATCAAACCGTTGCACATCATTCTGATTATCAACTTGAGATCAAAATGATCCACTTTTACGGATTCAAAATTAATTATTATATAACTTTATTTATATTTGTCAAGTGGCAGTTCTTATATTTTTATTGAAAGTCGTAGGTTAATCATGACCGACATAATATTTCTAAAACACGAAATATTTTAGAAAATTTTGAATTTCTGGGTGGGACGAAAATTCCCGTTTTCCTATATTGAGCTATAAATCTCTATGACTCTGGAAATTAATTTTTGTCTTTCTAAAAGTGTTTCTTTAGATCTCCGACTTGTAGAATATTCACAGCTTTCTAGGACTAACGGAAAATGTTTTGGAAAACGTTGAATTTTCTACAAAAGGTTTCCAACAAATAGTTCAATTATCATAAAAAAGATCAATTTTCCATCAAAAAGATCAAGTTTCAAACAAAAATTGAACAGTTAAATTTTCCGTCGAAAAAAAATTGTTAACTAAAAAATAACGAATTTTCAATATAAATAGTTACATTTTGAAGCAGAGATGAATTTTTCACCAAAATGATGAATCTTCAATTAGAATAGTTAAATTTTCAGCCCAAAAATTAATTTTCAACACAAAAAAACGAATATTCAACAAAATAGTTGAATATTCAAGTAAAGAAATGAATTTTCAATTAAAATGATGAATCACCAACCAAAAAAATTAAATTTTAAAAAAGAAGTTTGAATCAACAAAGCAGTTACCAAAAGCTGAATTTTCAACTACAGAGATTTATTTTCTACCAAAAAAGACTAATTTTCAAACAAATAGTTGAATATTCAACAAAAAGATCCATTTTTAACCAAAAATAAAATAGTTGAGTTTTCAGTTGCAAAAATTATATTTCAAACCAAAATGATGATTTTTTAAAAAACAAACAAAAACATTTTTAACGAAGTATTTTAACTTTAGACTGAGTAGTTGAATTTTCAGCCAAAAATGATTAATTTTTAACGAAGAATGTAATATAATCAAACAAGAGGAATTTTAAACAGAATAGTTGAAATCTCAAACTGCAAATATGAATTTTCAACAAGAAACTTAATTTTCAATCCCCAAAGAATGAATTTCTGACAACATTGTTTGATTTTTCAACAACAAAATTAGATTTTCAACTAAATAGTAAAATTAAAAAGAAAACAGAATTCTTTGCCAAAAATATAATAGTAGACTATTAAATCAAAAATAAATGGATTTTTAAATTTACCCGCAAGGAACAAATTGTCAACATAAAATGATGTATCTTCAAACAAAATAAAAATTAATTTTTTACAACAGAGTCCAAGTTTCAACCAAAAACATTAATTCTAAATCAAAAAGATTAATTTTCAACCAAAAGAGACTCATTTTTAACCAAATAGTTGAATTTTCAACTAAAAAAGATCATTTTTAACCAAAAATAGAAATTTTCAGTTACAAAAATTAATTTTTAAATTAAAATGATGAATTTTGAACAAAAAATGTAATACATAGTTGCTAATTTGAGCGAAAAATATGTTTACTTCTATTGAAAAACTGGTGAAACAGAGAAAAAAAAAACAAATTTTAAACAAAATATTTCAACGCTCAACCCGCAAATATGAATTTTTAACAAAAAATTAATTTTCAACTCACGAAAAATGACTTGCTAACAAAATTGTTAAATTTTCAACAACAAAATGAGATTTTCAACTAAACAATACAATATTTAACAAAAAAATTGAATTCTCGATCAAAAATATCACAGTGAACATTTTAACCAAAAAGAATTAATTTTACAACCAAAAATAGTTGTAATTATTCAAAGAGATTGAATTCCTGCCGAAATAGTTGAATTTTTAACTAAAATGATGAATATTCAACAAAATAGTTCAATTTTCAACTTAAGTAATGAATTTTACACTAAAACGATCAATTTTTAAGTCATAAATAAATAAATTTTCAATAAAGATGGAAGAGTTTAAATTTTAGATTAAAAATTAATTTTCAACAACAAAAAATTAATTTTTGTGAAAATAGTCAAAAAATATGAATTCTCAACAAAAAATCTAATAGTTGATATCTTACCAATAAATATTTTTATTTTAAATAAAAAAAGTTGAACTCAACCAAAAAAAGATGAGTTTCCAATAATCTTTTAAGCACAAAAAACGCATTTTCAACAATATATGATTTATTTGCAACCAAAAAATTATTTTTCAACAAAAGAGTTCAACCAAGTAATCGAATTTTCAAAAAAAAAAAAAATAACCAAAAAGATTAATTTTCTGTAAAAAACCACTAATTTTCAACCAAATAATTGACTTTTTATTCAAATAGATGAATTTGCAACTAAAATTATGAATCTTCAATCTTCAATGAAATTTCCAGTGGAAAAAAAATTAATTTTCAATAAAAAAACGAATATTCAATAATGGGACTGAATTTTTTTCTTCTCAAAAGTTTTCCTATAAATTTATCTAGTTCCGACACCCACTTGTGAAAGGCTTCAAACTGTCTAGGCCCAACAACAAATGTTTAATAAACTTTTGAATTTCGGAATGGGAGAAAATTTCTAATATTCTTATATTGGACTATAAATTTTTATGGTTCGGGAAATTCTTTTTTTTTTAAGTTGGAAAAGTGCTTCTTCAGATTTACGTAGTTCAAATATTCGTTGAAACTTAATGATATGTTGAAAAATAAAATGAAGGAAATTTCTTCGAAAGCTCAGCTTTAAAATTTGTAATGTGCAGTCATGGCCTGGATATGGCATTCAAGAATTGCCACTCGACAGTTGCTACTCATGAAAATTCATGACAGGAAATTGATCTTGAAAAGCGGATCATTCTGATACGCAATTTGCTGATAAAATAACAAATCCAAAATCTGTATTAAAGCGTTGCATTTCATTCAGATCAAATTTCAGGATGAAATTCATCAACAGGAATTTACTGTGAGAGGCTTGGAAAAAGTTTGAGACTCTATAAAATGCTTTTTAAAATAGTGGAAGCTACATCGCTCTCTTAAACTGATCCAGTGAAATTGTCACTAGTTGGATCATTATTTGGAATTATAACTGGTGAACCAGTGATTTTTCGATTTTGACTGGGTGAATCAGTAATTGATTTAACTAAAACAGCCTTACTGAATATACCAGTGACGCCAAATGATAGATTCAACCAGTGATATAGCGCTCCACGCGGCCAATACGTGAACCTCCAGTCGACTGGTACGCAACCAGTGACCCTCCCTAATTAAACCCGTGACGCAATTCCACTGAGGGAACCAGTGAAAACTCACTGATTGTCAGTGACACACTTTAGGCAGTTTCAACCAGTAAGATTTCACTATAAATCAGTGATATTTCACTGGTTTATTTTAACAGGGCGCTTTATCATCAAATTCGCAACTTTTTCTTATGTTTCTAGACAACATAAGAAAACAAAATAATAATTAGAATAAAAAAAATGTATTATACCTGTACTTTCGCCATGATCTTTGGTGATGTAGCTCACATTGTCAAGACTAAAGGCATGATTTTTGTTGCTAAAATCAATTTGCAAATCGTTATAACTATCATTATCGTCCACGGGTACGCTCATCTGTAGAACTTGTGTTTCGTACTCTTTCAAGTTTGGTTCTACATAAACTGGGTCATACCGTGGAACAACGTACATGCGCTGCATGCGATCCTTGTACGCCTTATACCTATTTTTAAATCATAAAAGCAAATGAAAAATTGAAATTAATACTCCCTCGCTTTTAGCAGGCATGGAAGTTTAGTATTTCCTTTTCTAGCATAAATCCCGCTATTATCCATTATTAAATTACACATTCAATTTTTTGTGTAGGGGAAACCTCCCTACAGTGGATAATGCAACCTACAGTGGATAATCATTTATTAAAAATACTTACATATGTGAAATAATTAATTTAATTTAATTATTAGTTAAGACTTATTCTTTTTTATGATTTTAAATTTAAATTTATTATTTTTCTTTTATTTGTGTTTTAATTAATGATTATCCACTGTAGGGAGGTTTCCCCTACACAAGATCACAGGTCTACGTAAGATTACAAGAAATTACACATTATTACACAAGATTACATGGAATTACATACATTACATGTACCATAATCAGCTGAGTTCTATATTCGTTATAAGCGAAGAAATACTTTTACTTTCATTTTCTATGTTTTTCGGAAAATGCATATAGGGCAAAAAAAATGTTAAAGCTCTAATTTGATAGGGATTCAAACAGTTAACAAAATTTTATGAAATTATTCCCTGACCTTCCTTGACTCTTCCCTGATAAATTCTTCATTTTCCCTGCCCGTTATTGATTTTCCTTAAAGAATGAAAACAATATTAACCAACAGTCATACAGAATTTTACAAGAGTTTATCCACAAATTACGTAAGATAATTTGGAAGGAATGGGGGGGGGGATCTTACTATTTTATGAATTTTCAACCAAAATGATTATTTTCTACTAAGAAAGACGAATTTGCAACAAAACACAGAAAATGGTTAAATTTTCAAAAAAAGAGTTAAATTTTTCAACCAAGACAGACTTCTCAGTCAATGAAGAAAAAAGATTCATCCAAAATGTTTAATTCACAAGCCAGAAAGACAAATTTTCGACATAACAGTCGAGTTTTCAACTCCAAAATATTAACTTTTAACAAAAATGTTAATTTACAACCAAATAGTTGAATTTTGAAGCCAAACAAAAGAATTTTTAACAAAACAGTTGACTTTTCAACCCAAAAATATAAATTATTTATTAAAATGATTGAATTTTCGAAGCAAAAAGAAGAGTTATAAACAAAATGAATTAATTGTCAACTAAAAAGATTTGTTTCTAAACCAAAGTGAAACAGATAAATTTTAAGTGGAAAAAAATCATTTTCATAAAAAAAACGAATTTTCAAGAAAATAGTTCGATTTTTAACCAAAGTGGATTTTCATCTAAAAAGGATAAACTTTCAAACACAAATAGAATATTTAAATATTCATTATGAAAAATTCAACCCGGAATAGATGAATTCAACAACAAAAAAACTAATTTTTAACAATATTATTGAATCAACAAAGTAGATTAAATTTAAATGATGAGAAATTAATTTTGAAACCAAAAAGACGAATTTTAAACCAAAAAGATACATTTTCAACGAAAGGGTTGAATTTTCAACTAAGAAAAATGAATTAGTCACCAAGAAGATTATTACTCTACTAAAAAAGATGAATTTTTAAATCTCTTAAAATTTTCTATAATGCTAAGAAATTTTTTGAAATCTTATTAAATTCCTAGAAATATTTTAAAATACAGTATATTATTTAAAATCCCTGGAATCTTGTAACTTGTAGCATCCATAAAAATCTTTTGAAATTCCGTAAAACATCTTAAAATCTTTAATATCTTTTAAAGTTCCTGTAAACATGTTTACAGCTTTGAAATCCTCTGAGAATCCATAAAATCCTATGAAATCTTGATTAATCCCACAAAAATCGAATAAACTCCTGTGAAACATCTTGAAATATATAATATCTTTCTTTCAAAATTCCTTTAAAAATAATTAAATCTTTTATATTTTTTTAATTCGTCAAAATCTTTTAAAATTATCTAAAAGCTTTGAAATCTCTTGAAATATCTGAAATTTATTGAAATCCACTGAAATATATCAAAACCCTTAATTCTGCTAAAATCCTCTGAAATCCCTGGAAAACTCCCCTATTTTTTCAATCTCTTGAAATCTACAGAAATTCTTTATAGTGTTAGGAAATATTTTTATTTCTTTTATAATCCTATAAATCCCTCAAAATATCTTTCAATTCCTTAAAATCCTCGAAATCTTTTAAATCTTCTGAAATCTTATGAAATCACTTAAAATCCCTTAGAAAATTATTTAATCTATTGAAATTTTCTATAATTCTAAGAAATATAATTATAATTATATCAATCAAAATCCTTTGAAATTTTTAAAATCCTTTGGATCTTGTAAAATCTCTAGAAATATACTCAAATCCCGTAAGATATGTCAAAATCATTAATGGCTTTCAAAATTCCTTTAGGAAATTTTAAAGCTTTGAAATTTCCTGAGAATCCTAAGATATCTTTAAAAATTCTTCAAAATTCTCTACAATCCCTTTAAATTATGTAAATCCTTCGATACCATTTTAAAATTCCCGGAAATTTTTAAAATTTTGAATTTTCATGAAATCATGTAAAGTATCTTAAAATCTTTTAAATCCCTTGACATTTATTGAAATTTTTTCAATTTCTAATGTCCTTGAAGATCCTATAAAATCGCGTATGTCCGTATATGAATTATTTTGAAATTTGTAATATCTCCAAAAATTTCTTCAAAAATTCTAAAAACTTTGAAATCCCTTCACATATTTTAAAATTTCAGTTTTTATGATGGAAAATTTGTTATTTTATCCAAGCAGCAAAGAAGTTTGAACATATTTTCAAAGGCAAAGTGAAAATAGACACAGTACAGTGTCGTGAGTCTTGAAGCCTGTAATATTATCCCAATTTTTCATGATAAATTTAATGGTGTTGTGTCATTTATTGGAATCAAATTTTAGTGTCTTTTTTACATTATTATAAATAAAGTGTACACTTTTTAGGCACGAACGTCATGAAGATATTTATGGTTTAACCTTTTGACCTCGATGAGGGAATGCAAGATTCTCTTCCCTTGAATTACATTTTTTTTCTTTTTTTAAAAAAGGAACAAGAATTTTCAGATGTACATTGCGTTTTTCAAACTTTGAGATTTTTGGACCACCCTAATTATTAATTAAAAAGACTAATCAATTTTAACTTCAAAATTAAATAGATATTCCTTCAAAATCTATTTTATACCGTTTTAGATCACTCTATTGTTGATGAAAAATGACATAATGGGTATTATGAAATTTCCGGAAATTCGAATTAACGTCAATTTAATTAATTAAGAGGAGAATGAATTCACACGATGAAAGTACGCCATAACTAAAATGAGTACGAACTTTACCCAGCGATAATTCTAACTATAATAGGAGTGTAGAAACATACAAAAGTAAATAATTACTTTAATGGCTAAGATAACACAAACTTATGCGAATCAACTGAACTTACTTTCCTTACAACAACAAAATAAACCTAATATTTTGACTCTTTTACGTTTTAGATTGTAAAAATATTCATTTTTTTTATTACAACTAAAAATTACAAACCATCAAACTAATTACGTTATCTAAAATTGAAATAATGAACTAAGTACGTGACATACTCTAAAGAAATTTTAAAATCTTGCTATAAATTTATTAGGGTGCCTACCAGAAATTCCAATTTTTGAATTTTGAAAACGCTGTCCCTAAAATTATTTCTTTTGATTATAAAATACTGCCCTATACTTTCTCTTAAATGAAAAAATGTTTTAAAAGTTCCGTTAGGTCCGTCTTGGGTCCGAAAATAAATTGTATAGGTTTTTTAATTTTTTCAAATTACAAATTTGATAAGCCCTAAATTTTTCAGAACAAAATAAAATTGTAAGATATCATTGGGCTTGGAGTATTATAATTTTTAATTTCATTACAAATAATGGTCTGAATGGTTCTTCTAAATTTCTTTCAAGATACTAACAGAATTTTCTACATTATGAATAAATTTTAAGCATTTATATCGGGTGACAGGAAAAAAAACTTAAATTTGTAAATAAAATCCAGAATTGCATCGAAATTAACATTAATCAACAAAATTACACCTTTTTTGTGTAAATTATAGGTAAACATATATTTTATAGTAATATAAGAATTTTTAAACTATAAAAATATGTATTTTTGGTGAATTTCGAAATTCAATATTTTTTCTGTCATCCCGTATAAATATTTACAAATTATTCATTATGAATAATATTCTCTCTATATTGCAAATGAAACCCTGTACATATTATTGCATGAAAAAATGTTTAGGGGCCATTTCAGCTTTGTAAAATGTATGGCCCATTCCTCAATAAATAACATATACTTTCTAGCAGTATCACTAAACCATTTTTTTTAATCAAAGAAAATTTTTGGAAATTTTTTTTACCAAAAGGAGAAAAAATATGGGGTAAGGATATTCAATTATTTTGGCAAAGTCGTTTGCAACCTAATTTTGAAAAAGGTAATCCTTAATTATAATAAAACGTAATCAATTTATTAAATTACTTTATGTTTATTTATTAATTTTATTTTCAACATGTAAAGGTACAGAAAACTATCAACAGAATAGGGAAAGATTGAAATTCCGCAATAAAAAATTAAATTGAATCAAATTAGACGTGCCAGTCATAAAAACTTGAAAAAGGGCTGAAGCTATAAAAATTCTAACTAAAAATAAACCATTAGGTTTTAATTTTAAAAACCTAAGCACAACGCTTTCAATAATACTATGAAAGTGCTGAGGAATGGTTATTTTAGTAGTCGTTAAAACATAAGTTTCGCTCATTATTTCACGTATATGCTCATAAATAAAATTTAATTATTGCACGTTAATAAGACACTTTTACGTATTTTAGCACTTTGAAAATCAATTTTCTAAATGAAAATAACGTAATTTGATAAATTTTATTATAGTTACAGGCCTCGGACTCATTTGAGAAATTCAACACAAAAAACCTTTGAAATACCTTAAAAACTTTGGAATCCCTTAAAATCTTTGAGATCCATTGAAATATATCGAAATTTCTTATAATCTTATGGAATTTCTTTTGAAATCCTATCAATCCCTCAAATATGGTAAAATTCCTTAAAATTTTATAAATGCCGTAAAAATTGCTTGAAATTTTATAATTTTTTAAAATACACTGTATTCTTTAAAATCCTTTAAATTTTTTATATTCCCTTAAATCTTAAGAAATACCCATAGAAATATTTTGAAATTCCATACTTTTTGAAATCTTTAATATCTTTTAAAATTCACTTTAAAATGTTTAAACCTTTGAAATCATCTGAGACCCCATTAAATCCGTAAAAATCCCTAAAAGTCCCTCAAAATTTAATTCCATTTCATTTACTCTCTAAAGTTCTCTAGAAATTCTTTGAAATTTGCTAAAACTCACTAAAATCTTTGAAATCTTTTGATATCTTTCATACTATTTTCAAATTTCTTGACATTTTTAAAATATATTTAAATTTTTTAGAATCTTGTTAAATACCCTAAAAATGTTCGAATCCTTGGAAATCGATTGAATTTTCAAAATCTTTAAAGCCTTTAGAGATTCAATAAAATGGCGCATATCTAATAAAATCACTAAAAATCCCTTGTAATACTTTGAAACCCCGTGAATTATCTGAAAATCTGTCAAATCTTTTTAAATTTCTTTTAAAAATTTGAAAACTTTGAAAGCTCAAATTAATTTAAATATTTTTTACGATTTTAACGATTTCCCAAGGAAGGATTTCAAAACTTTCTAAGGTATTTCTAGGGATTTAAACAATTTTTTAGAGGAATTTAAT
This sequence comes from Andricus grossulariae, assembly GCA_011634705.1. Classification (NCBI taxonomy): domain Eukaryota; kingdom Metazoa; phylum Arthropoda; class Insecta; order Hymenoptera; family Cynipidae; genus Andricus; species Andricus grossulariae. The sequence continues at coordinate 36,854,563 of JAABKJ010000755.1, read as the reverse complement.
GAATAATTTCAATTTAATTTATTTTCAAGGGATTTCAAATTATTTCTGTTTATTTTAATAGATTTTTACGATTTCTAAAGGAATGATTTTGAGGGGTTTTAAGGTATTCCAACGGATATTAGGAGATTTCAAAAATGTAAGGATTTAAAAAAAATGTTATAGGATTTCCAAATATTTCAAGGGATTTCATCGTTTTATTTTCAGAGAACTTCAGTAATACCTTCAATTTAGTTTATGTTTAGGGAATTTTAAATTATTTCTATTTATTATAATTGATTTTCACGATTTCAAGGGAACTTTAGGGAATAAATTAAATTTTATTTGAAGAAACTTCTACGGGGTTTAACATTTTTAAGGGGAAAGAAATACCTTGAAAACTCTTGAAATTTCATTTTATTTCAATTATTTTCCAAAGTTCTTTAGAAATCCCTTGAAATCTTTGGAAAAAGTACAACATTCTTTCAAAATCCTCAAAATTTTTTAAATTTGTGAAATCCTTTGAAATTCCATAAAATACCTGAAAATGTTGGGAAATCTTTGAAATTCCCTCAAATCCTTTGAAATTTAAAAAAAAATTCTTTTTAATCCGTGAAAATAAATTAAATCTCTTGAAGCCCGATATAATACTTTGAAATTAGTTGAAATGTTTAAAAATCCCATAAATAATTTATTTTTAAATTTTCTTTGGAATCCCTTAAAAAGCCTTGAAATCCTTTTTTTGGAATTCATAAGAATCCAATAAAATTAATTTTCGAAATCCCTTACATTTCAGGAGATTTATTAAAATCCTTTAACACTTGTGAAATTCTTTGAAATACTTTAAAATTCCTTAAAATCTTTGAAATCGCGAAGAATCCCTTGAAATTTAATTTAATTTATTTTCCAAAGTTCCCTCGAAATCTCTTGAAATCATTGGAAATGCTACCAAATTATTTGAAATCCCCTAAAATTATTAACATTTCTTGAAATTTTTTTGAATTCATTGAAATATTTCCTTTGGAAACCATAAAAATGCATTTACTCATTCATTGAACTTCTCTAAAGCAAATACGTTAAAATCCCTATAAATCTTTGAAATTACTTAAAAACTTTGGACTTGTTAGAAATTCCTTGTCATTTTATTTCATTCATTTTCCAATATTCTCTAGAAATACCTTTAAATTTCTAGAAATCCTAAAAAGATTTTTGAAATCCCTTAACATTTTTTTAATCAAAAAATTCCCGAAAATGTTTGAAAATCTTTGACATCCTCTAAAATCCCTTGAAATGTTTCGAAATTTAATTTACCTTCGAAATCCCCTAAAATCTTTGGAATTCTAGGAATCCCTTGAAGTTTCATTTCATTTCATTTATTTTACAAAATTCTCTAGAAATTCATGGAAATCTTTAGAAATCTCAAAAACTTCCTGAAATACGTTTAAATTTTTGAAATCTCTTGAGATCCGTTGGCATGTCCTAAAATTCACAAAAATATTCAAACGTTAAGGTAATCCATTAGGATAAGCAGAAATTATTTGAAATTTCTTGAATATAAATTAAATTAAACGAATTCATTAAAGTTCTCTAAAACTAAAAGAAAAAATCTAGAAATCTTTGAAATCGTTGGAAATTTAATAAAATCCTTTCAATCTTCTGAAATTCTTTAAAATACCTTAAAATCCCTTAAAATCTTTGAAATCGCTAAGAATCTCTTGAAATTTCAATTATGTTCCAAAGTTCTTCAGAAATCCCTTGAAATTTTTAGAAATCCTAAAAAATGCTTTAAAATTTTTTCCAATTCTTGAAATTTCTTGATAACATTTGGAATATCTTAATATCGCTTAGATCTTTCCTTTGAAAATTGTAAAACTGCATTAAAATAAGTAGAAATCATTTGAAATTGCTTGATAATAAATTAAATTTATTCATTAAAGTTCTCTAAAAAATAAAACCGTTCAAATCTCTAGAAATACCTTGAAATCATTGGAAATGCTGCAATATTATTTGAAATCACCTAAAGTTAATGTTTTTTTCACAAATCCAACCTTTCTGAAAAAATACGAAAAAAAATTCGACGAGGAGAAAAATAGGGTGATTTTTCACGAAAATAAGAGAGAAATAGGAGAATAAATCCTTGGAAATTAAATTAATGTGAATACTAGAGGTGTGCAGTCGCTTATGCGAATTTTCAGTATGAATTTAGACACGCTTGGAACATTAGATTTTTTCGAAATAAAAAATAATCCAACTGTACATCAAACTAGTTCGATCTCCTTATATTATTACAGTTTTTTAAATGAAAATTTCAATAAACTAAGCAAATGAAGACGTTTTGGTGTACGGTTAGATTTTTCTATTTCGAAAAATTGAATGTTGCAAACCTCTCATGTTTTAGAAAGCTGTTGACTTCGAAACCCAAAAAAGATGAATTTTCATCAACAAAATTAATTTTAAATTGAATACTTGAAATTTTGTGCATACGAGACGAGTTGTCAACAAAATAGTTGAATTTCCGACCTACAAAGATGATTATTTACCAAATAATCGAATTTTTAAACGAAAAAGATTAAAATTCAACCCATACCTATTAGTTGAATTGTAAAGCTAACAAGACAAATCATTAAAAGACAGTTGAATTTTCAACCAGAAAAGTGAAATTTAGAAGAAAATTTTTTTTTTTAACAAAGGAAGATAATTTTTTACCAAAATAGATTAATTTTCAATTTAAAAAAAGATAAATTCTCAACCAAAATATAATTGTTAATATTTCAACATCTAAATATATATTTAAAATAAAAAGCAGTTGAATTCAACCGGAAAAGGCAGATTCTCAACAAAATACAGTAATTTTATGCAAATCGTTAAATGTTCATATAAAAAATTATGATTTAATAAAATAGTTGAATTTTTAACCAAATAGATGAATCTTCAGCAAAAAAAATGAATATTGAAGAAAGTAGTTAAACTTTCAACCAATTAACTGAATTTTCTACCAAAAGAGATTAATTCTCAGCGAAAAGTATAATAGTCGATATGTCAATTAAAAATATTATAATTATAAATCAAAAACAGTTGAATTCAACCAAAAGCGGTGCATTTTCAACAAAATAGTTGAATTCTCAACCGAAATAGAATTATTCCTAGTTGAACAGTTGCATTTTTAACAAAAAAGATGAAATTTAAACTAAGAGAAATGCATTTTCAACAAAATAATTAAATTTTCAAACCAAAGAGGTGAATCTTCAACCAATAAAATAATTTTTAACCCAGTAATATAAAATTGTTGCAGTTAGTTGAACGTTTAACCAAAAACGACGAGTTCTCAACGAAGTAATTGAATTTCAAACATAAAAAGTATTCTCTACCATAAAAGATAAATTTTCAACAGAAAAGGTGATTTTGAACCAAGAAAGATGAATTTTCAAACAAAAAGTTGAAATTTTGAGTTGGAGAAACACATTTTCAGCAAGGTAGAAGAGTTTGACACCAAATTGTTGAATTATCAAGCCAAAAAGAGGAATTTTTTATCTAAAAAGACGATTGATCAACAAAACAGTTGAATTTTCACCAAAAAGATAACTTTGTTAATAAACTAGTTGAGTTTTTAACAAAATTATTAAGTTTTTAACAAAATAGTCCAATTTTAAACAAGAAATATTGAATTTTACCTAAAAATACAAAGTGTTTTTAATAGATTTGAATTTTCATCCAAAAAAGTTGAATTTTCAACGAGAAAGTACATTGTCAACAAAGAAAGGTGACATTCCTATGAAAAAAAATCTATATCAAACGGCAGAAATTTCTATCCAAAACAGTTGAATTTTTGACCTGATAAGATTTCAACCAAAAAGAATTAACGAATTCACTTTTAACGAAAAGTAGGTGGAAAGGAAAAAAGAGAAATTCTTTTAAAAAATGAGAAAATAGGGAAAGAGTGTGAAGTCTGTGAAACATAACAAATTTCTGGAAGTCTTCAATTTGCAAAAGATGAGAAATTTTTCTCCAGTTCGACAGATATATACAAGTATGGAAAATATTTTCCCATAACAAATTTGGTAACCCGACAGTTTATAAATGAGCCCCTTAAGTCGTCCCAGGACAGTTTTTGCCTATTAGATCACCGAAGTACCGCAATTTCGAAACCGTCCAGACTATTCTTCGGAAGGATGCTCAAAGATATACTTCCTGACGCAAAGAGAAATTGGTCCTCTCTCCTCCGGTCGAGGAAAAATGTTTAAGACGACGTTGGCCAGGCATTCGAGGACAAATTGTGCCCGGTATGTCCCACAGGATCTTCTAATATTGGGAGAGTGCACCCGTTAATATTTCTCCGGTTCTCCACTTTCCAGGAAAGCTCCAAACACGAGAAGATACAATAGCGGGACGTGCTAGTGGTACCACTGTACCTGCTTCGATGTACAGTAGACTCTCACAAAGTGCCTTTTTCAGGAAGCGCATTTTCTCACCAAGTGCCTATTACTTCCATTACGTCGAAATTCGTCAAGCGCCTTGAACGTGGCATTGGTTGCGCTTGCATGAGACGATATTTGAATAATACGCCAATGCCTCTAAAAGATATTTCCCGCCAAGCCTTAGGGGCGTGGCTTAACTGAGCGGGTGCTTAGTGAGAATGTCGGTCCCGTTCGCCGGGCGCTTTGTGAGAGTCTGTTGTACTTATTTCCCTCTTCTCCTTGTTTCTATACCCCCAGCCAGTTGAAGATGTAATAACTCAAGTCCCCAGGGACTCTGTGAATTCTGCGAACCGTTCTTTGGAAGAGAAACATAAGACCGAAAGAAATAAACTTCCAGTTGCAAGCATTGCTTACAATCGTCGATGTACCATTCTTTATCACGACGTCGATTTTTCGCCTACTTTTTCCTTTTTCTATTTTTCTATTATTTTCCTTTCCTATTTTTAGTTTCGGGAGTCTGTGAGGTTTCTGCTTTTCTATAGGACCTTTTGCTCTCATCTATAAGTTACTTCATATTCTTTACTTTCTCGTTTTCTTTCCCTAGAGCTTGCAATCGCGAATCCCTATTTCATTTCTGCGTCAGGAAGAAATTGACTTTGAATTTAAATTGTGTTCCAGGTATATTTTTGTTATATCTACATATGAATTTATCTAGACAAGACGCTTTGCGGCGACAAGTTTGCATTAGCATTTTTATTCACAAGAACGTGTCTACTCAGAAATAAATTTTGTTTATTCAACAAAACTGCTTCGTGAATGGCATCTGAGTTCAAACTATTTTGTAACCATAATTCTAATACTGTAGAAAAGGACATTATAGACATGAGTCATTTCTGAAAGGAAGATAGTGCACATGAAATGTGACAATTTATAAGATTACGTTGAAAATACGTTTTCAACTGCGCATGTACGAAAAATCGCGGGACAATTCAAAATTCTATAATACACACTTACAATATTTCGTTAATATTGATTTTTTTAAGACGTTTGGCATTTTGATCATTCAATTGAATTTGTTTCGAACAATGAATAAAAATAATAATAAGTAATAAATAATAAAATGAATAAAAAAAATGTGATTATTCATAGAATTGATTGTTTTCAAATAGGCCCGCGCTTTTTAGCACATGAGCAGTTGAAAACGTCGGCACCCGCCGATGGCCATCTATCGGATATCAACGAACTAAAAAGAAACCCTCAAAAAGAGTTTCTTTAGAGCCTCAGTTCTATAAGATGCCAATTTTCACGTGAGCCGCAACATTACCGAACCCTCAATTTCATCTATGACCAAGAAATATGAATTCTGGCCGAAAAATTCAATATTTTATATTTCAATAAAACAAGAATATTTTTATTTTGAATGAAAAACATGAGTTTTCAACAATATAGTTGAATCGCCAACCGACATAAATTAATTATTAGCCCAGCCGTTACATTTTTGATCGAAATATTAGAAATTTCTACCTACTACTACTCCTCCTCCCGCCCCTAAATTCGTCTAACAGATGCCATCTCCTCATTTTCACCCCTCTCCAAATACTTTTGCCCACTTCAATTAATCCCTCCAACACTTTTGTGTTCCCCCAACCTAACACTCCTCAATGTAAAACTTCCTGCCTCAAAAAACATATGTTTTTCTCTAAGAGTTTTAGGCAATGCATGGGATAAGATGTTCTACTTTTTTATGAAAAACGAAAGATAGAAAACAAACAAATACAATGAATTAGACGTCATGCACTTGAAATCATTTTCCTTCCTCATACAGAGGAACGTGAATGGCTTATTTACATCACTAATATCTCGAAACTGATACAAAGATTTACACAATTATCAATTTAATTTCCTCAAAACTATTCTAATATTTTTATAATAGGTTTTTTATAGTTAAACTGTTTTATTCAACATAAATCAAAGAATATACAAGAATATGGACAAATGTGAAGGTGATTGACGAACAGTTGACCATTTTTGACAATAAGATTTTTGAAAACAATAAAATTTACAAAATGGCCAAAATGTATAAGAGAGCATAAAACGGAAAATATAAAACTGAGAGATCAAGGAATGTATGTGATGGATATGAATTTTGGACGCTGTTAAAGGTCGCATATATG